>VUJU01003851.1:0-22787 GCA_009835225.1 Aphis craccivora | reverse complement strand
TTTTTTTTTATTATAAGTTGTCACTAGAACGCCAGATTGTCTAAATAGTTTATTTAGATATCGTTCTCACTTAGCTGGAAGTAATTATAATATTCATCTTAACTATTCACATATTATAATATATTTTAGAATTATCATCAACCATTAAGTGTAAATCGGATACAATATAATTTATTCCACTAATGCATTACACTTATTTATACTATTATTCGTATTAATTATATATTATATGATAAAAGGAGAATTTAAGTAGAAATCATATAATATTTTAGTATAAATTATATAAGAAAATATAGTACAATAATACATACTTATTAAATATGAATAAAACATAATCTCAAATGATATAGTAGTATAATACCTATTGTATTTTAAATATTTAGTATCGAAGTTAGCTTAATTATTAATACTTGCAAATATTAATGTGTGTTAATTTAATTGTTCACTTTAAAATAGGAAGTATACATAATATAGGCACTAAAAGTTAAAATGTTATACATTAATTCGCTTGCTAGTATTGTGATACTTTAGTGTATATTATGTAGAATTTTGATTGATGATAAAATGGTTTTTACATAAAAATCGTCAAAATACGCAGTCAAATATTGTGTACCTATATCTATACATTTTAATTGCCTAGCAAAAACATAATATAAAAGGTATTTTATGTCGTACATACTTTACAGTTTTCACTGTATAGTTTATATTCGTGATGTTTGTACAGTATACGTACATTATAAAAATGAGCTATTTGTCGTTTCAGGTATATAATATTATACTTATATAATATAATATTTAAATGTATAGTTATACACGTTCGACATATTAACCGGTTAGCCTATACCGCAATGTGATTCAGAATATTATTACATAGAATTTTGAATTAATCATCATAATTCGTAAACAATTTATCCTCAAGTTCTTTATTTTTAAACATATTTAATGCAATCATATTTGATAGATGATAACCTCCAGTAGAACGGACATATGTCAATCATTATTATATATGTTTAATATATATTCGTCTGTTTGCTAGAAGTAAGTACGTATACGTATAGCCACTTAGGTATAAATAAATATATGCATATTATATCTATATATTATATTATGTATAGAAGTTTACATATCATAATTGTATATGACCTATATTTTTAAGTACGATAGGTTTGACTTATCTGGTTACGTCAGATGTATTTATATACGAATATATATAAAACGGCACCGTCCTTGGAAAACAGGGTTAAAAAGAACTATTAATTATCCATCCGCATAATATTATAAGTAAATAATATACGAGTGAGCGTGTATAATAACGCTTGTTTATCCTTGGTTTTTTATTCAACAAATAGAGCAGTAATTTTACTGTCCAATGTCTAAAATAATTAACAAAAATACGCCATATACATATATGCAACAGTTAGAAATGCAACCAGACGGAATACTACAAATGTGATTCAACATCAATCTTGTTACAAATGATAACTATAGCTAAACTATATAATAACAAAACGATATTTAGTAAATATATATACTTATGTTAAATGAATAATAATTAATAAACAAGTGCAAGCGACTAATTGCAGCGTTTTAAGTTTAAGGATGGCGATCTATAATATACTATAATATAAAGCCGATACTTGATATCTAGTGATACAAGTCCAACGTCTGTTTTAATATCGAATGACCTAGCTATATACACATTCTGAATTATTATTTACTTATCCATACATTTCTTTTTAATTATCATATAAATACAAATCAACAGACCACGAAACTCTGGAATTTCAAAGTGAGTTGTAACTAAATAAATCTGTAAAAATATTTTTCGATCATTAAGTACGATCTTACGGTCTTATTGAGCTTAAGCAAAATACCGATAATAATGTTATCCAAAAAAAAGTAGCCACAGTATCAATGACAATAAACAGTGTAGTTCATTGGATTGCGTTATATTGCAAGTGCTAAATTTAAAAAAAAAAATTATCAAATAGTAATGACGAAAAACATACAGTTCATTGTTTACAAAATCACAAATCATTATCAAATGATGATAGCAAAATAACAAAATAACTAACTGTACAAAATTTCCCGTAAAACTCAAATTTGTCTCACTGAAAAATGTTAAAACTGAACTCTGATGAGTGGTTAATGGTAATGTTTGTAAATTTACTAGACAGTATTAGACGGTCTAATAAAATTATTATCTAATGGACCTGTTTAATTTATACCATGATCGTGTTATAACCACTTATGAGTGGATCAATTAAAGCGATTCAAATTGACAAGACATTACTAGGTAGGATTTTTTCGGTGATATTTAACTAATGATGAAAGCTCAAAACTTGCATATTTTTACCCCAAAAGTATTCCTTTTAATAACAGTAAAATAAATTACTATCAGCGAGTCTTAAAAAATGCATCTTACTTCTTTAGAAATCTTTCCTCGATGCCATATTTAAATGTGTAGAGATTAGTATTAACTAAAAAATAAACAAAATATCATATTTGTCTAACGTTTAATCGATATCCAAAAGTTCATAGCTTCAAAATTTTTTAATTGTACTTTGTAATGCATTTTTATTCGAAGATATGATTTATGTTTACTATAATTTTTATAACCTTTAATAACTAGTAAGTAAAAGAAAATATTTAATAATTAATCATAAGTTTTATCTATTCCAATTTTTACGGTACATCAACTCTCGTAGTATACCTAGATTATCTTTTGCGAGAAGTATAATATTATTCTAATGTCTGCTTATAGTATGAAATGATAAATTATTATTATATTCTCATTTATATATTAGTTTAGTCGTTGTTATAGAATTAAAGACGGTCTAGACGTATATCATTTAACACTGCAAACGAAACTTTTACGGGGTTTATCATATAATATGATTGAGTTATTAAACAGAATTGTTTTTACAGTCGTTTCGGTCGTGTAAGTACCTATAGGTAGCCACGTGCCTGTCCTGGTCGATGCGTTTGAAAACTGGCGCGCGATATTAATATATATATATAATATGACTATGTTTATACGCATAATGATTACACACTTTTAAATAACGGAGCTCTTCGGTCGTTAAATTAACGGAACACATATTAATATTATACATATTATTATACTGTGTTAGTGGCGGGCTGGTTAAAAAGTGCATATTATATACAGGTTAATAATAATATATAATATTATGCACGCTTATAGCTATTTTTACGCTATAAATGTGTAGCTTTTTCCCGCGCCTGCGTTTATGACACCGCATCGGTGTGTGTAATTAATTAAACGATGTAAAAAATTAAATTCTAATATTGACATTTTGGACAGTTACCTATACGAATCGAGTATAAATCACGCGCAGATCTTACAAAGATAATATGTATAACACCACCTTTATATACACATATATATATATAATACCACACGCTTGCCGCTATATAATACTTTCGCGATTTAGTACGATATATATGTATAATATATTATATCGGTATTACGATAGCCATAATACCTATTACCTATATATTATATACGATATTATTATAATAACTATACTGCTAAACCGCTGCACGCGTCGAACCGAACGCTAATACTATCATAACGATTCGCGTGAATAAATTAAATATTATGCGGCGGTGTACACGAGGGTTGCGTAAAATTGATTTTCAAATCCAATTCGCGATATCGACGACAAGCACATAACACCGCATATACGCAGTTATTATATATATACATATAATGTCGTGTGTATGTGTCTTCGATATTATTTGAATACGTGTCGGAACGCGCAAATATACATTATAATATCGTGTTATTATAGCCGTCGATTTTGAACGATTTGCATTATAATAATATGCGTAGGTCGTACACTCGTATGTATATGCATATATATATATACAGAAGTCACACGTAAAACACGTACGATTTCTGTATGATAATTTGTTTAATGTCATCACAAACTGTTTTTTAATAATATAGAAAAAAAAATGTGAACACTTAACTGCCATCATAGAACTCAAGTATTATAATCACATGTTACCTGTGTAAGTGTTTATACGCATCGAACAGTATAAAAATGCAGCGATTTCGAGGAATTTTAGTAATTATTTATTATTTTGAAAATCTAAACTTCGGTTTTTGAAAAACTCCTATTTATATAGAATTTTCTGTTGTGTTATTACCTGCTGCAGTAACGCACCCTGCAAAAATGTGGGGTCATATTTCATTACTGGTTTTCTTTTTTTTTCTTAAGACTAGTTTGTTTTGAATATGATAAACTAATCAAAAGATAAATATTCTATTCTATACAAATTTTAAAATGATTATCGTTCATGACCATACTCGATCAAGCATCCAAAAATTCTACAATTTCATAATAAACTACACCATCGTTAAAATCTTTTCGTATCAGATTTGTTCTCTGCAGGAAATCTAGCCGATACAATTCGTCGGATGACAATAAAATAGTTCGGATATGTTTTAGCTCAATTATTATTAATACTCAACTTTGTGTACAAAAAAAAAACAATACTTAAATTCTATATATAAATATATCATCTATTCGCGTGATCCTCGTGTCATTTTTTTCTCTTCCGATCAATTTTACAATATGTTATGTACAATAATACTCGATGTGTATATTATATGGATTGCAAATAAAAAAAAATAGGTACCTAATACTGAGTTTTGGAGCTATGATGAATATTGAAAAATGTGTTTAGGATTGTTCGCTCACGTATATATTATAAAATTGCCGGCCAGGTTTCTATATTTTCCAATGTCTTTTATTTTGGAAACGCTTATATTTACGACGTGGTCACATCCGTACAGCACATATTATACTATATGTCTATATATAAACCTTTATATAATACGATGTCTGCTGTAGATATTATATATATATATATGTATACATAATATATTAAATCAATTGATACGGCGTATAGTGGTCCTGCAGGTGTTGTGTATATAAATAAATAACAATCTCTGGAACGCGCAGCAGAGTGCTGCTCGCGTACAATATATAATATAATACGAGTGTGTATGAGACGAAACACGTAAAAAAAAAAAAAAAACCCGAAAAGAATAATTATGCGCGTTATTATATTACGCGCTCGGACATAATTAGACGTCTACACCTATACGTGTGTATACGCGCGTGTGTTACATTATTTACATAATATATAATATTATATACCCCATGCCTGCACTACGCTTATATCTATATCGTTTTTTGGGCGACCAACCTAATATACCTATATACACAACACATGATATACGGTATAAGCGGTCTTCACGTATCGCCTTCCACCATCTTTCATTCATCCCACGACGAAGACGACGAAGACCCGATCCTACACGCGGCCCCTCCCCTCCCTTCACCCGGTCTATATAGGACCATGTAACCTGCTGCAACCTGCCTATCTACTGTCCTCACCACCGCCTCGCGCACACACACACACACACCATACACGGCACTTACACGTAGGTACATGGTTTATTACGTGTATACATACGATCTACCCGGCCAAGGACGTCGGGGTCACTCATTACCGGCAGAGTCGCGTGGATTCGGCGCGCGAACGTCCGGACGAGCCCGCGCGACGATCGTCGTCCGCGANAAAAAAAAAAAAAAAAAAAAAAACGCTACACCAAGACGGGTTTCTAACTATATTTTTTAAGAATAAGTGTAATCATAAATGCACATCATAAAGCATGCATGTGGGTACGCGGATAGATGGGTGCTCGTGTCCGTAGACGTAAATCGACCTGCAGTGTAAACGACAAAAGTACGCTCAGACAGTGATATCGTGTCACGGGCAAGTACGATTATCGCAGTTGGTTGTTATAGTTATGTACACGTCACATACCCCGTTAACGTACGACATGTGTGTGAGTATGAATATCATATAAATTTTAATAATTCAACTACGTCATAACAACACATTGGACAGATAATTCCTGCGCGTCGTAAACGAGAAACTTCCGTCTTCAACCAACATACCCTGCAGAATACTATATTATTATAATAATAAACACTACGTATAATGCGCGTTTACGTTTGTTCGTATGATAGGTATACCTTCTAGGCCTAGACGTTGCAGGATTGGAGATGCTCTATGCTGAGATGAGTTGATTTTTTGAGAATGGAAAATCGTAATGCTGCAGTATTTAATAACAAATACCTAAGTATACTATAATAATGTGTGGTGTTGAAGAAAATAAATTGTAATTTTTTTTCGTTTAAAATTTCAAAGATATTTCAGGTAAGTACATGATGGCTTTATAAGATATCTGCAAGAAGTGAATGAAGGGAAAATGGGCAATGCGTAAAAAATCATTTAAAATTATTAAGTTTATATATTTTATAGCTACTGCAGCGGGGGTTGCAGTAAATTAATGTGCACCCAGGGAAACAGCAATGACCCAAGAATACGGCATCGGAAGGGACATTACTATGCTACTATGTTTCTACACAAATTATAATTATTCACGGTAACATAATGAATTAAATATTGCTTGCCGAGCATAAAATATTATTTTGTATTGCGTGAAACTCTGAGAAATTTAATTTCGTAATTTCCAAACAGCAATTTATTAATAAAACAGCTCAACTTCAGTAATAAATTCTTAAAACTGTACATTTTTATACTATATCTGTAGGTAAGTATAAAAATGTACGTGTAATCGTGTACGTGTAAGTGTACAGGATACTATAAAATTCCACGTCAACAATAATACCTATATATAGTTAGATAAAACATCTAATTACCAGTCTGTAAATATAACTACTACATTTTTTATAATTTTTCCACAATACAAAAATTTTGGCGGATCATATAAGATAGTAATCCTTACAAAGATCACCATTTTTGTAACAAAATAAGTTGAACAAACAAACTCTTATGTAAAAAAAAAAAAAAAAATTGTTATACCCCCCCTTATTCGCTTTTATGTCTTATTATAAATTATTATTTAATAACTATTGTATAGTTATTATTTTTTAAATTTAAAATAATAATAATAAACAACAATATATATCAGACATTAGTGTTTTCATTAAAAAAAAAAACAAGTTTGATGATACAATATAATGCATGTACATTGTACGATGTCTACGTGGTGATTCACTAACAATTATTTTTCAATCAAAATAATGTAAAATAGGTGAGGTACTTTCAAATTTTATATATTTATAAACACCATATCTATCGCGATACAAACAATATTTTACAAATGACAATCAAGCTTTTTTCCTGTAACATATGAATCGGACGATTTTTTTTTTTTTTAAATAAATTTGATGAACCTATGTAAATCAAAATTTAAATGAGATGTAACATTTAGTGCCTACTTAATTTTATATACATTATACCTTTATAATTAGCATACTTCAAATCTTTCTATCCTATATTATCATAGATGATACAGATCTATTATCGTTAGTACACAAATTACTCAAAAACTACTAATTATTTATTAGATGAAAATTTGGAAGCGAACATACTTGATGTCGATGAACTACCCTATATATTACGGATTATTGATGTTTATTCTACGTTTTATCTCGAATCTCGTTAGACTATAACATTGTATACCTATTAACATATATTATGTGGTTTTTCGATGGTAAAAAAAAACTCTCCGCGTCATCCATACAAATCTCTCAAAAATATAAATAAAGTTATTCTGGCATGCAGTCCGTGCAGATTTTAATAGCAGTATAATATAATATATACATTGTTGAAAAAGGCACCTCACACCCATAATACGGGTTACGAGTGGGATAAAATAAGGACAAGGGTTTCGTGGATAAACATATAATAGTATCTATAAATAAATATACGTATAATATATTACATGTGAGGTTCGATTATCTCGATGATGAGGGTGAACCCTACTCGTGTTCAAGCGTCTCTCGCAAATTGAGACGTTTTCAAATTTTTTATACCTACTTTCACTAGACGTGCCTAAAAACTAGCTAATTCAAACCCTTCGAGCATACTACACAGTGACAGGTGTAATATCCAATATGGGATAAAGTGCTTGAATATACCTCTCATCAATACATTATAATATTATCGTCGTATAAATTGCCTAACGTTGTTTTTGCCCAAGTATGACATATGGTCGACGGTTTTTGTACAATTATAAATCAAGTTTATTACTGGTCGCGCTAATCATCATTATCTCCCAAAATCACATGATTAACTATTTGACTTTATTAAATTTATATATATCTTCACATTAATACCTATACATATATATTGTCTACTGCAATTGATTTTTACATATGTCATATTTTATAAGTATAGTGAAACTCCCGTTTAACGAAATTCTTTACTAAACGAATTATTTTTGAGAACCATGACCTTCATTGTTAATCATGTGTTAATTCAATTTAACGAATTCCTCTATAATATGATTTTTTTTTTTTTTTTTTTTGTTACCCATGAGACTTCGTTAAATAGAAGTTTCACTTTATATAATTTACTTAATAGAATTATCCAAATACATTTTATTACACTTCTAGTAATAAAATAATATCTTTAATACGAGTATGTAAGTAATAGTAATGTTTATAAAAATTGTATAATAATATTTAGATCACAGTCCTACAGGTTAAAAAGCAAAACTTATTATTAACTATACAGAACCTTATTGTTAAAATGACAATGAATATAATCGATACAAACTTAAAAATATTTAAACAAAATTATTTCTTTATTCATCTATTTAATTTATGGAAAAGCTTCCTATAAAATCCACCTTAAAGAGAGCATACGTTATCACTAAAATGTAATGTTCAATAAAAATATAGATGATATGGTTCACAAATGGCTACTTAATGAACAGAGAAGAACAAACAAAATGAGCAACTTGTGGAGTCCATCTGACTGTTAAATATATAATCGTCAAATGCAGTGTAACAATTATCACTAATTTAATACATAATATATTATCTACCTATATTGGCTGTATTATCTATTTAAATTTGACCGAATGTCGTAATAATTGTATTATTAAAAACACACAACATTGTAAAATCAATACATTCATCGCTCCGCTCAGAATCTAAAAATGATACTTGTAAGACTATTATATATTATTTTTTTGAAAACACGCATTGGCTATAAAATTTATATTGTATTTTATTTGTTGTTAAGGAGACACAATAATAATGTCAATAATAATAATGCTATCATTTAAAATTATTAATGAAATAAGCATTCAAATTAACAATAAATTATTATTGTATTTAAAAAAATACAATTTATTATGACTTAATTCCATTAGAGTTCCATTATTTCAAGAAATATCGATTTAAAAATAAAAGTAACTTAAGATAGGTAAGTACGTCTTTTTTCACCAAGAACATTATCATGAGAAATTATAAGTATATTTTAATGTTATGATTTCTAACCTCTCTAGCAATGGTAAAATTACTGCAGCCAAGGTGTATTAATTATTTATAAATACAACTTGGTTACTGCCATGTTCGTAGGAGATAGAGATAGGTTAGGTTAGATTTGTAACACAAGCCTTACCCCCCAAAAAAAGTGTTATTGTTTTCGGGATGCCAGGCTGCAGACGGACATTTTTTCTTACTATAGTCGACGGTGTTCACAAACACGAACTATACGACTGTATACTATTTTTAATTCGGTTTCAATTGCCCGTCGTCGGTTTGATTTTACAGTCGACTTACAACAACCAAGACCTTTGCCGCGGCATAATAGGTACCCATGTATGAAATACATGATGACACGTCGTATAGTCGTATAATACAATATACGCGTATATAAAATACTATTGCACTGTAGCATTGTAATTATCGCGGCCCTGTACGCATATACACGCCATAATACACACGATTCGAGTGTTTTCGTTTGGCCGGTCGGATATGACTAATCCAAAACACGCGCGTACCCATACAGTATATCGAAAACATGTTCCACGATAAACATGTTTGTCTTTCCCGACCGGATCAGCGTTTCATTGTAGTATTATTATTATTTTTCCCGTTCGTAAACCGTATAGGTAATATTATATAAACGACGTGTGTCTGTATAGCACCATCGAAGCCGTGTTTGTCCAAGACACACCGCGCACAGACGCGCACGGACTGTACCTATATATGTACAGCGTACATTGTAAGTAGTTGTACTAGGAATTCTTCTTGCGGGCGGCGTGCGAGATTCCCGCGTCCGATCAATCATCGCCGCCGCGTCCCTCCTCTGAAAAAACACTTCACTGTCAAATTAAGCCCATTGTATGTGGTCACTAGAAGACCCCGCGGACGTGCGTATATAGAGTATAGGACATCACTGCAATGTTATCGACTGGGACGTCCGCGGCAAAAGGAAATCACACGCCGTGTTTAATATGACTATTGACTATTATTATAATGTGCGTATAACTATATATATATTTATACCTAATGCGTATTGAAATGTACGGTCAGTGTAATACGTATAGTGGGAAAATTTGACTGTACACCGCCACCCTTTCCGACCACACGACTCGCACACGTCAACCATTACTACCCTGTCCCGTCACGAGGACTGATCCAAACGTATTCGATACGCCATTATCGCGCTGCAGTTTTCGAGCTATATACCTCGGTAATTTTAGAACTTGGTGGACACGCACATGTATAATATATGTATGTTGATATTATATTGATATACGCGTCCAGAGCCGATGAAATCTTCCGTGGAAAATATTTACTGATATTTTAGATTATATAGTGCAACTGATAAGGCATATAGATACGGGTAATATTATATATTTTATCGTATAAGCTCACGACGTAAAGAAATGTAGTGATATAATGTCATATTATAATATTGTTTTTTTAATCCGCGATTACCACTAAAATGTCCTTACAATAGGTACGATATTATATAGCGGTTAACAAAATATTAACTGAATTCAGCTGAACATTGTACGCTACAAATGCTAATATAGACGACGTGTAGATGATTAAAAATGCAATCTACAAAATATACTCCTGCTAGGTCCTAGATCAATTTAAACTTAAAATATCACGTATATACTGCCAATCGTTATATAACTCTGAGTTTTCTCGGAAACGCCATTATTAGTCATTAGTTTATTGCTTATTAAGATATAATATTTTTTATACATTTGTTTTGATTTAAAAAAAAAAAAAACCATCTATTTTTTGATAAAACGTAAGTGGAAAAATAATTCAAAGAAACAATAATATTATTATAATGCCATAATAATTAATATTGTTTTATTATGTGATGTTTAGCCAACAGATTTATATTATATAATATGGCAAAGTATTATGAATTGTATACGATTACGCGTGAAAAAAAAATAATAAAATCAATTACTAGGAAAACCTAGTTCAGTACCTACTTCATATCTAATCAGTCATATCATTCAATTATATCATTACGATGTCTGAATATTAAACACATAATATAATATGTTTGCTTATTGTTTTAATCAATTTATATTTATACGTTTTACAAATATTGTTTTCAATAATAATATGATCCTTTGATACTTGTGTAACGTTTACCGCGCGCTAAATCTATGTATATATAGATTATAATGAAATACGCCACTTCACAGAAGCCGATCATCTGTCGAACTACAATATTTCCAATTCGTAATAAATAAAAAATTATAATAATAACAGATAACGTGTAAAATAACGCACGCGATAAACAATATAATATATAAATCAACACGGCTCATTAATATACTCAAACGGAAACACTATATTATAATGTATATAATATGTGTACATATACAATCGTTAAAATGTGTGTGTATAACGTAAATTATACGTGTACCTACCTATTTGGCTGTGTTACAGAGGCATTTACGCGGTTTTAATTGGCGGTGCATTCGTTTTAATTTTTTTTCCCCGTGTTTGACATCCGATCGTCGAAAACGATTTCGCCGTAACCGTAAAAAAAAAAATCACCACGCGCGACACGTGAAATTATATTTCCTTTCACTCTGTGTGCTTGCACTACAAGCACAATATGCATATTAACATAATACTTCGATATCGGGAGACACTATTTTCCAGTGTACGCCAATTTCAGGGAGAGTAAAATAAAAATACGTGTATTAGATTCTGATCCTCGAAAAATGTAACCCTAACGTTATCAGTGAACATAAAATTATTTTATAACCAGCTAGAATTTTATTAAAACGCTTTTGTTAGACGAATTCGCTACATCACTATAGTTATGCTTGGCGTTGATGATACCGTTCTTTTTGAAACATTTAACTAGAACTTTTTTTTAACTATTACATATAATTGAAATCCGGGCATTATCTATATATGCGTGTACAAGCAGCCTTTCTGTATAAGGACGGGTAAAATTCTCGAGGTCTGCAATAGATTTTCCGACTTGTATCCGGCTCTATATGAACTGCAGGCAATATCTTTGTCACTATAATTACACAATATTATATAGGTGTTATGAAATTTCTCGGCTAAATGAAATCAGTATATTATTATATGTTATAGCCCGAAGTTCTGAACTGTATTCAACAATGACGTGAAATAGATATAAATATCACGTCATAATAATACGGTCGAATATCGTCATTTATACCTATAATATAATATTATATACCTACGTCGATATATTTGTATATATATTATATAATACACCTGTGTTTTCCGAACGTCTCATCGTATATTATACGTATATATAGCGACTGTCAATATCCTTTCCAAGCGGACGGGTGGTCGCGTCCGTCCGTCGTCCGTCACACCGCTTTTTAGTTTTAATTGCTAATGACTACGTATCATTATTATTATATTATATCCTCATACGCCTATTATATAATATTATGCCTCACGTATAATCATCATCATCCGTCGCATGTGATATCGTTGTTGGTAGGTATAATGTATATGCAATATACGTGTATATAATATCAAGCCCGCTGTTCGGCCATCTACACGATATTATTATATGCACTGCACTTCCAGTGTCCACCGCGGTCGAGTCGGCGGGACACGGCGTGATGGTGCGACACAATTGTAAATACAATATTATATAATTATTCAAATAATAAAAACAGCAGATTTTATCTGACCCGACTGACGAGTTTCAGACAATTACAACTTACAACGAGCGCCAATATAATTGTTTATCGTATACGTATAACCACGGTTGATCCTGTGACGCACGCCGTTTCAGCGATACAATATAATATTTAAGACGATAATCTGGTGTAGGTAGTCGTGTGAGTGTGTGATTATCCCAACTTTCATGTTATAGTAGTATGTAATATACTATTATAATATATAGTAATTACTAATTATTAATCGCATACTACATATACATATATATATATTTTTTTTTAAGTAAAATATTGTGTTTATATTTATTTATTTTTTTTAATTTTTAATAAAATCTTAATTGAGTGATTTTTTTTTAGATATTATGGATGTGATCTTATCTATTCTATATAATGTGTGAAGTCTGATAATGACATATGTATAGGAAGTATTTTAATTTACCTGTAGAAAGCTCAAAAGCAATTCTTGTCTGTATTGGTACTTAGCTGAAAAAATCTATAGTAAAATTTACCTAGTTCTGCTTTGGTGTATTTTTGTCATTCACCATCTCATTATTTCCGTATGGTTTTTTTAGTTTTTTTTTTTTTTGATAAATGTCGAGAAAAATTACAGTAATTATAAAGGCACACAATGCCGCCGCAGTGGTTACCACAACCACATACATTTTGCATGACCATTAATGCATAACTGAACATATATGGAGGGTGTGGATAATGTGCGCCTCATCTTTTCCTCGTGCAAAGTTTGGACGAGGCGGCACGAGGCGAGTTCTCTGAAGTGGTATAGAGAGAACACAAAACTTCCACATAGTATACGATTATTAATTATGTATAATTATACATCTCAAACGACTACTATATTTCGAATGTAATCGATTTGGTAGTGGATAGAGAGAGAAAGACTGAGAGAGAGAGAGAGAGAGAGAGTGAGTGAAAAAGAAAAACTGAACAAATTTGTTATCATAATGGGTTTAAGAGTATAGCGCGAAAAGCGAAGATGTGATTCAAATATATATTTTGATACGATATATATATTGAACAATTATAAATATAAATATTTTACATGACACCTGTGTGGCCATGTATATAATACAAACTCTACTTTACGTACGATTACTGCTGACCTGCAGTGACGAATACATGAGTATAAACACACACTACACATATAAAATTGTAAGGCCTATGGCCAACAGTCCAACACACACCATGTAAGTTCTTCAGACTTCGTATGACGACGATACAGTCACGTTATAATATATAGAACGCAATTTATAAGTTGTGAATATAACTATAAATATTTCTAAGTGTTTAATATACAATAAAACTAATAATAACTAAAATTGAATCCTAGTTATTTAAATATATTTAGGATTCTGATATCTATACGTCTATCCCTGGCTATGTTAATCATATCTATATAGGGTCCTACGACTCTCTCTAGATATCTCATATAGTTATATGTAACTGGTTGTTCCCTTGACCACGTTACAATATGATATTGTTATTATTAATAATTTATTATTGCAGAAAAATATGCAAATTACACATAATCTTGCAAGTTTTTTATTTATGAAACGCTCAAATAAGACGTGTATGCCACGGGTCGCCAAACTTTTTTTTAATACATATATCTACTATAAGAATATATAATTCCGCGGAGGAACCATATACAAATAAGTGCGACTATTTTCGACGGTGGTTACTGCATTTTTAAAGTGTATAATAAACTAAATGCTCATCAATAGATTCTAATAAATGAGGATCATATTGTTTTACGCGATCGACCCTTTAGCCACCCCTATTTAGCCGTTGTGAAGTATATATTATTTATTGTACCTATCCGTTTGTATTTTACACGATCTATTTTTACGATATTAATTTATCATTTATATATAGCTATACCGCTTATAAAAACCTCTCGTTTAATAATAATGGTCATTATCGTCGTTAATGTATATACATATATATATTAATATAAATACTGAAAATTGAACTTGGAACTCGATTAATTTTACAGTGCTCGCGTGCATTTTTTCTTCGAATTGACATCTCATATTGTAAATTAAAAATAATAATATGCATTTTATGCAGCAGTGTACAGGCGACCGGTATATTATAAAACAAATGGGAAAACCAATAAAACCGTCGATTTTGCGTTAACTTACGGATATCGTCAATATTACAGCACGCCGCCGACGGCGGCGTCGGCTGCAGCGCTGACTCACGCGCTATATTTTTATGAAACGCGGACATCCGTCCGTCCAAAGTATATATAATATATTAGAAGAGTATTATATATATATTATTTTCAATCGAATAATGCGTGATACCGATATACCCGGAACAGAGATCATCAAATATTATAATTTATTTTTTTGTTCCGATTTCGTTTCTCCTCGGCGGTGAATATTATATATAGGTATTATATTATGATGACGTATAAAACTGTAAAAGGTATTTTTGGACGGGTACGATGTAATAATGCGTTTATTACGTATATGAGACATGTACGTGATGTGTGTGTGTAGATCCATTGATGTGGCGTACATTACATATATGATTATATACGTATAGATCGTCATCCGTGTCCTGTTGTCCCTCGTACACCTAAACAGTATTAAATTATATGTACATATAATACCCAAGAACCGTCGAAAAATAAAACCATTTGCAGTACCCAAAGTAAACACGCCGCTCGGGTTTTATGTACGAAAAACGTCCGCCGTGTTTGTTCGATTCTATTAACCATGACCTGTTCTCACACGCGCATCGTACATACGCAGCAGCTGGACCCCCTTAGGCCCCCGGACCCGCCGATCGTCCTGCAGGACGCGGCCTATGCCGTCGTCCTGCCCGCTCGCGCCCGTGTAGCATTCGTGTGTAGACTTTTTAAATCCCCCGTCGCCAATAAATCACACGGTCCGCAAACATCGGTCCCCGCGAGGAGGACCTCTTTCTCTCATTACACACACTACGATGATATATTCTTTCTGTAAACATTTTTAAATCGACTGTAACTCACGTTTTTATGCCACCGCCGCCGAAACCCGATATATAAGTATTGTGATATGTGCCAGTCGTGTATACGCGACTCCCTCGTCGTGCAGGGGGATAAGCGACGTCAAAATATTTGACTTTGCCCCCCCCCCCCATCGGCGCACACCACCATTTATGACACACCGCAATGTCGACATCGACGAGCGACCACTCGCCGAAAACAGTGCGATACTATGTGTATAGTGTCTTGTATATATACTTATTGTAGGTACTTACCTATGTTACACAAACCGGCTGTAGATGCATAATAAATACATGTTTTGTCCCATCATAACGTATTACCGTGTTGGGAGAGTGTTAAGGACGGATGTATATTAAAGTATATTATATGTATAGTACTGAAACTGCCGCAACGATGTTCTATTACATATATTAGGTAGGTACATATTAATTTATTATAATATAATGTGTGCGTGAATATTATGAACTAACGCCGCGCATATTAAAAACTGTAAGTAATATCGTTTTGTTCTGGACTGAACAATATTATATAATCCTATCATTGCTCATTTCACGTATGCGCATCCGTTTTGAGTAAATATTTAAATACATTTTTAACAGTGTCGCATGATTCTAAAAACGTATAACGCATTAGACTTCGTGATGACGTAGTGGTGTGATGATGGCGCCTCACTTATATACCTACCTAACTACGCGGGTACTTTAACGTTGCGTTAAGTATGCAAACACAACTTCAAAAGTATAATATAATATACGGTATAGCCTGCGTTATAATTAATAATAATACGTACGAATCGCGAACATTTCAGTGTGATTCGTTATATTAGCACGTGACTGCACGTTTTGTGTACCCCGAACAGTCATACATCAGGTATGAATAATGATAAATATATTATATGCTATGTTGTTTAAACATTATAATAATATGTTCATGCTTTATTCGTTCACTGTGTATAATTAACTATTCACAAATAGATTCGAGGTTCGGTTACCGCGCTCGTTTAGGTAGGTTAAGTACCTGGCACATTTCAATAAAAACACGAGTAGGAGGTAGACAGTACACACTTTATATTTTACAGTTTATATGCGTGTGCATGTACTTTAAGTCATCAATCAATATCATTATTACTGATTATCCGTATATCCGCGTTTCCGTGTTTAACAGAGACGTATTATGTAGGTGCAATGTACATATAAATATTACAACAATGGTATAACTGTAAAACAATATTATAATAGAATATTGCAACTGTATAAAAATTGTGAAACTAACGACGTAATAAAATTAGATATACCTAATAATATATAAATGTATAATATGAGAATAGTATATAAAATAAACCCCTAGCGGAAATTGCGTAATCGCATCTGAAATATTCCAAAATGTAAGAATAGTTCGCTATTTACACTCGTGTACGTCATCGGAGAGGTATAAACATATTATAGTATGTATATTGGGTGATTGTTTATCGAAGACTCGTCATTTCAAAATCTAATAACGTTTTTTTTTTTTATAATTTACAGTGGAAATAAAATTAAAAAATGTATCGCTATAATTTTTTGAGTTTTTGCTCTTTTGAATGATAACATACATATTTTTAATTTCATATTTTAAATCAGGATATTTTTCAGAGTATTTCGATACATACAAATCGAAATTCAGACGAGTAGGCACATACCTACTTCTTGTTTTTTTCTTTAGTATTATGTTAATAAACATGATTCTTTTTTATAATCACACTTACCAACGCGCGGCTTAATATAATAAGTCGAAATAATCAAAACCCAATGTTTACACAATATGAACTAATAAAACAAGCGTGAACTGCAGCTGTATAGTGTATCAAATTATAGTATTATAATTCGCTTCTTTACTCGCCGCTGCATGCAGACGAGTCGGTAACGTATGAAATCACACACGCATGGGTATCGTACAAATTTATAGCGCTCGTTTTAATTAAATACGATAATACTTGAGATGTTCAAAAACTCCTAAGACCTATACATCATTGACTATATTATAATTAAAGGTGTTGGAGTTATCAACACAAAGCGGCTGGTAGACTAATTGATCGATATACAATTTTTGTTTACTATTATCAGTTTATGACTCTCCGGCATATACGGATATACACACGGCCACTTAAAACTATTCTCGCATCGTGATGCAGTTAAAAGCATAATATTATGATATTGCTGTGCGTTTCCGGTCGCACGTGAAACGCGATAAATCTCTTAATAGTCTTAACGGTGCGGTTTACAATATAATAAATAAATATAAAATATTATAACGATATCATTCATGTGTAATGTAATAATAATATGTACTTATAGTAATGAAATCGTTCTCCGGTTAGAGTGAGTCCCGACACGATTGCAGCAGCACACCGTGGACAGATGACCCTTTTGCCGCGGGACAACTATAACTATTGCGATTAACTCGTCGACAATAAACGACGATAATAATATTATGCACTTCTATGGAATAATAATAATAATAATGATACATTGTTATTGTCAAACGCGAATCCCCGAGCTTATAACCACGAACGACCGACTGGTGTATATATTATTTAATATACGGCGTACAATGATAAATTTATAAATCGCCAACAATCTACATTTATACGTACTGGGCATCATCTATGATCAGCTATTTGTCTTTGTCTTCGCGCTGCAGCCTTTCGTTTCTACTATTCGGTCGTCATGATTGTAGTATTTCTCATTTCTTCTCGCATATTGACATTTGACCGTTTACAGATCTGTGCGCACACGTGGGTCACGAACACATGCCGTCTATCTCTCTCACACACACACACACACACGCTTTGTCTAAATACATATACATATATTATACTCATATGTGTATATTAAATATACATAATACGGTGTTGATCTACCGCTGCAGTCGATAGTGAATATACACACACGCGCGTATGTAGATAGGAGTACTTATTAAATATACCTATATAATAATAATAATAATATGAAAATGTGATTATTTTCGATGCACGCCGCCGACAAAGCGCTAGATGTTTACCTAAATCCCGCCGTTGAGTCGTTTTCCTTTGACGGTACTCTGCCGGCAGCGGCAAGCCGTCGTGTTTCTTTTTGATGATGATGCGGCGATGACGTGTAGTACCGAGAAGGTGTACCACGGTATTCTATGTGTGCACACTCCGCTCGGAAAACGGGAAATTCGATGATTTCCGATTTTTATTAACTACAAGTACATAATATTGTATTTCTCGGAAACGATCCACTGATCGATCAACGATTGAGTATTAATAACATTACTGTGCATTTATGTGCTTAAATAAACATCGCATCATACGACTATCATCATCACCCATGCCGCCTGTACCTATAAATGTACTTGACCCTTGATGAAAAGATAGTAATAATAATAGTTACGAGGAAAAATCAAAAAGAGAAAAAGGTTACATTTTTTTTTTTTAAACAATATCAACTGAAACACAATCGGTTAACATCGCCCGCTTTGATCTATCTCTACAATATTATTATATTACAATATGATGATTATGCGCACATAGACACAATTTTTATAGGGAGCTCTGTATATACGCTTACGCATTGACTGCAGCGTGTGTCAGATTTGTGTTGCGCTTAATTGGGCAAAAACCTTTTTATGAATTATAGTGACAACGGATAGACAATCGTATAATTAAAACGTAAATCTTTCGGAGTAGTGTTCTAATATATCATATATTATAGTCTATACGTATATACTATATATAATATACATACAGTATTTCCTATTCCCGTGTATAGAAGTCATTATTTATAAGAAAATAGTAAACATTTCGACACATAGTAACCAAGCTAATCGTACATCAAGGGTTACAATTTAAAAATGGGTATAGATTTAGTACTAGTAATATTTTAATAATAAAATACAAGTGTAGGTGTATTATATTATATAATAAGTACTAAATTAACTTATTTATACACCGATATTAATAATTATAGTGTAGGGATGACTTATCCATGTATATCTAATTATTATATAATATACCTATGATATTTTTGAAAATTATCACAAGAATATTAGGTACTTATTGTCATAAATCATGGTTGAAAAATATAAAAATTTAATATTTAAGTAAATACTTATTTATAGTTACGTCTTTATGGTAAAACTAAGTTTAAAAAAACTTTCTGAAAATAATAGAAATTCAACTGTGAAAATGTGTTTTAAGTAATATTGTAAACACAACAAAATAACACATATTATGCGGCCTTAAATTAATTATTTATAAAATGTTAATATTCAATACATGATTTTCTGTTGAACTAAAATAAAAACGTGTAGATATAAATTATGGCCAAGACCCAAGAAATGAAAGAATATTTTGTACAGTATATATAAAAATGAAAAAAAAAATGTAAGAATTTTTTATGATGTGCATAATCGTCATTGAAATGGGATATACTATAATTTTGATTTAGACGGTAAATACTCGCGACAAACTTCATAGCTCTATAATATGTATAATGTATATTGTACCTAAATATATAAATAAAATATGATATAATATAATTTATAATTTGTGATAGCGAAACGTAGCGGTATTTCACACACTCGATGCAGTGCGCGTGAACATAAATAAATCAACACACACACATGCGCATGCATATTGTATATGATGTAAAGGCATGAAGTTCTTGTTGTGGAAGTGCGGAAAAGGGACAAACTTAACTCATTAGTCCGATGGTTAGGTATTTGGAATTATAAAAAATGTATGTAAGTATAAGTGTGTGATGTATGATCTTATTATTCGTATACCTACCAAAGTATATAATACTTTAATATAATATTAAGTACAACTTTGATAATGAAAATAAGTCGACATGACACGTGTATTCCATAAGATCGAACTTGTGTGATTCGATGCACACATCGATGCAGTGTGTACCAGTAAGGCAGTAACCGATTAATCAAAATGTCGTACGGCAGTCGATATTAAAGAATGCGTTATGACTTTTTCCCATATTATCAATAATTTGGAATGCGTGTTTTTAACGCTGCTGTAGAGGATACTATCGGTTAATGCGTTCACTATACTGAGGCCAAACGAACATATTATATTATATATGGTTCGATTATGTTTATTGAAATTCTTTGACAAGAGACGTATTATAAGAGGTATAAATGCAAATGCCGTCAAATTTTATTATAATTGTATTACAACACACAAAAAAAAAAGAAAATGAAATCCTCATCATAGAATAGAGATTCCGTTCTCTGTATATATATAATAATACCGTATACGTATAATAGTCTAGTTAAACGTATATATGTTTTTTTGTGTTTTATTCGATAAATGCATAGTCGCATGATTGAGAAATACCTACGTCAGTTTAACGTCGAATAAACCCGTACGGCCATACGTACCATACATATAGAAAGTATATTATTATGTTATGTATATAATTTGACTTTGGATAACACATTATATATTATAATAAGTTGTATTAGATGTAAAAATAATTTTTTTTGAAAGTCCAAAACTTGACTTATCGGGATTATCTTTTGGTCTTCGTTCATTCCATGTATAAAAGTATATTCGTGAATAAAATCATTAATAATATTCTTAAACAAACAGGGATGTTCCCATAGGGTATACTACATATACGCCGTATATTCTCAAGATTTTTTTTTCAACAATATTGGTATACTGAGAAAGTTCTCAAGTCTCAAACAATTTGCGATTTTAACTCGCAAGATATTTTTACAAAATGTCAAAATTATAAGTGTACTGTATATACTCAAATCATATACAAAGGAAAAAACAAAATTAATTTAATTAAGTAATTTTACCATAATTACGTCAATTATTTGTGATTGAAAGAGTCATACTCTTTACTTTTTAATATTTGTAAAGATTGACGAGATACAATATAAAGAGAATATTTAAAAAAAATCTGTTAAACATTTTGTCCATATTATTGGAACGCTCTTTACCGGTTTTACACTTATAACCCATAAAAAAAATATTGTTATTGTATTAAATGTTTATACTTTGGTATTTTATGATTTAATATACTCTCAAAAAAAAATATTGGGAACACCTCTGTAAACATATAATCAATAATTATTTAGAAATAATCCATGAGCTTGGGAAAATTAAACTAAAAAATTAATGTATACTTATCTAATAGTTGCTATATTAACGCTACATATTATATTGTGTCGATGCACAACAAATATTGAAAAACTAACTATTAATGTTTTTCTCGAAATCTTCTACCAAATTAAAAACTTTATACTGTAATTATTTAACTGATTACGTACACCAGTATACCATCCATGACCTCGAAATATTATTGAGGACACCGCTGATGAATAGAAAATCGAAAATTCATATGTAAATACGATCGTTATTGAAGAAGGTAAGACGTTCGTACAAGCTGAGATGGCTAAGTTCAATTTGATGAGCGATAGCAAAACTGCATTGGAAAGTCTGAACGTTTAATTCATTTGATAATTCAATAGAAACATTTTTTTCAATTATCGAGATAAGATTAAACATGATTAATTACTTATTTAGATAATATAACTGAATAAAGCATACAATTATGTATATTCTATTATTTTATTTAAATTACACCTATATTAGGCTGTGCTGTATTAAAATAAAAACAACATTTTAAATATAAAATACTA
>VUJU01003850.1:0-22798 GCA_009835225.1 Aphis craccivora | reverse complement strand
CATGAATATTTGCAATTTATTTTGTAGGTATAATTCATAAAAATTTTTGTATAAGTAGCTAAAAGTTGAAAATTTAATACAAGGTTTTTCATAAGTTTAGCTTACAATAATTATAAAAGAATTTAAATTTTGATGTATTCAGGCCATTAAAACATAAACCTCCTTTTTCACCAACCACTGAAAATTATATCCTAGGCTGACAAATCATCTTCGTTCAGAATCGTTTTTCGTATACAATGATAATTATCATTGGATTCAAATTTAACCGTCCTACAATATATAGTGATCCACACGGCACCTAATGTACAGCAGAGCGGTACCCACTTGCCCGCTTTTTTTAACTTTTTAATAAGTTAAAAGTTAAAAAAAAGTTATTTTTTTTATATGTTAGTGTACTTTATTTCTTATAGGTATAGGATGCATTTTATTAGTTTTACATTTCTAGAAAAAAAAAAAACAAGTCATCTAAATAATAATTAATAAGTACCTAAAAGCTGAAAATAATTAAATTACATTACTAAGTCTTTCATACAGATATTATTCGTGTGTTATGTGTGTTTGTAATTAAGTATTATTGTATTTTTATTAAATAATCACAAAATATTTTATTAAATTGATACAAGGTATTAAATAATAAAAATCAGGTTAGTTATTATTTATTTATATTTATAACTCAAACTATATTATTAATTGCTTTTAATTTTAGTCTTAAATATTTAATTTTTTTTTTTTAATACAACAAAACTAAGTACACTCCAGTTCCAATATGCATTTTAGCCTTTAGGTAACTTATAAATTGAATATCTTAATGATGGATTGGTATTGTTTAAGCTTACTAAACCAAGCAAAAGAAATCTCTTCCTGAATTTATCTTAATAGAAATCTAATCCATCTATAATATACTCTACTGTAGATTTATTTTCCAATAAAAAATATAATATAAGTAATTTATTCTTATTTTGTAATATATGTTCAATGAACTGTAAAGTATCAATTATAATTAATATTTATTTTCTCCAAAAATTTCAGAAACATTTAAGACAATCTGTCACTCCTTGTTCTGGTTCAAAAGGAAGTATATTACAAGATATACCAGAAAATAAAGAACTTGAGATTAGGTAATGCACTTCAGAAAGTGCGTGGCCATTGTTGTCCGGGAGTATGTCGCTCAAGAGCGCATACTCCCGGTTGATGCGGTGACATCAGAACACATAGTCACATTTATAGATGCACTGAATGGATCTTATATAGACTTCATTCAGTGCATCTATTATGCATTGTGTGGCAAAGAGGCAGAGGACCAGTCAGCGGTGAAAACCGTCGGCTGGTGGTTGGCGCACCCCAACACCTTAACCAACGTAAGTATATAATTTTGATTAATTGATTAGCCTTAATGCTCATAGTATACTGTTATTCATAATTCTATAATTGTTGTATCACTTTTTTTTCCAGACCTTATATGGGCAAAAGGTGCGGGTTAAGCTGTTGGGGGGCCCCGATGACCGCTACCCGCCTTACACACTCCAGGCTAGCTGGGTTAGGAGGAACACCCAATAGCTGTTTCCTCCTAATCCAGTTACGCTGGAGGAGTTAAGGCGGGTCCTCGAAGTTAATGGTCATCCCAAACTGCCTAACTCAAAACCTGCAGCCACCAACAAAATAATAAATAAAAGGAGGAAAAGAATTCAACCAAATATAAGTTTTATAGTTTCAGTTAAATATTGTATTGACAATTTCAAAATAAGCTATAATTTAATATTTTTATTTTTCCTCACAGTAATTAAACATTTTACATTTTTTAAAAAATATCTGTTATATATATCAAATAAAATTTCATAATTACCTAACACTTGAATAGATATCTCATGCCCTTTCAACCAATTATTGTATAAATATTCAAGTTGTTCAATTTTTCTGTAAAAATGGACATTAGAAGTTTGAGAAATTAACTCGGCAATCTTCGCACCTATTAGTGTTGCTTTTCTGAATTTTTTGTGAGTTGTTGGGATTCTTTTCTTTTTTCTATGTAACGTAGTTACTGTAGTATCACTATCAGAAACAACGACCTTGAAATTTTTAAAAACCCTTTGAGTTCTATAATAATAACTTCTCGTCCATCTTTTGTCACACAAATCGGTATAAAATAAAGGTGTAAGTGATTGTTTTCTCACTATAAAAATATGACAGCACGGAAGTCTCATAGAACTATAAAAAATACAACTGCAGGTATTCTCAGTTGTATTTTGAGTAATACTTTCATCGTCATATTCAAATTGTTTTTTTTTTAAATTATAAGCGTATGGTGTTAATTAATTGTAGTAGTTATGTAGTTCAAGAGTTTGTGACATTTGTATAGGGTGTTTTTGAACCAACTTCACAGCATTTTTATCGCGTTCTAACCTTACGCATTTTAGAACAATAAATAATTTCTCTACAAAATGTTCCAAAGTGGAAAAACAAGAAATAACTGATTTGAGTTTTCCGTTGAAACTCTCTAATCTGTTATTTGTTTTATTCATAAATTTCCTGTCATGTAAGTCATGCCTATAACCCATTCATCCCTTATTTCATGCCAGTTTTTATTATAATATTCAATAACATTTCTTGGTGCTACAGTGTTCAAGTTCTGGTATAAATTCTCATATTCATGTTCTGACTTACAATAAACAATATTTTGAATTAGTTCTTTGACAGTGTCCCTTTCATTGGGAGTGATATTTCGCTTATCACATGTTATTTCTCTATTGAATGTTCTGAGGGTTAGGGTCCATGCATAGGGTCTATGCAACCACAAACATATGGTTAATGCGGCATTTGGAAAGACTTTCTTGATGACATTTCTTTCTTTCATGTCCTTATCTGTCACATATACCTGAGTTTTAGCTGAAATAGGGTTTTTTTTTAAAGTTTCAAAAAACCAGCAGAGTTATTTCTTCCTCTTTTACTAGCAAGCCAATTGCTGCTATCTCGCTTTGTCCATTTCCGTCCTTTGTCATTAATACATACACTGGCAGTCTCAGGTCAAGCAATTTATAAATAGCATCTGCAAAAACTACCTTTAAAAATATTGTAAGATTATTAGTATATACTGGATATTATATAATATAATATAAATAAAATATTACTTCAGGAAATGCTTCAAACAATTTAGACATAAATTTGTCCTGAATAAAAATACCATTGAGGTTATTGGCCTCATCAGTTGATATTTCAACAAAACAATTAGATTTTGTCTGTAATTTATTAACAACCTCCACTAAATTGTTATTTGAATAATTTTTTCATTTAAAAAATAAAATAGTAATAAAAATATTAAAATCTGAAGAAAACTTTTGACTTAACACGTAAAACTTTGAAAAAACAACTCGTCATGAGGTTTTATAATTGAAGGGAAAGATGCCTATAGAGCTGGTTAGGAAAGGCTAATTAAACAATTAGTTTTCCTAATCAAATATCTATTATTATATATTTAAATTAGGCGCCCAATGCTCAAACAAGTAATTTGCAGTGTGACCACAAAGGTACAACATTGCATAGTGTTGGCAATGCAAGAGTGCAAGACGTGTATGTTTTATATTTGTAGTGTGACCCGGACGTGCTCTATAATATATCCGGCCGCACGGTGCCCTATAATATATCCGGGCGCCCGATGCTCCAATATAAAAACGGGCGCCCGGTGCTCTAATGACTAATATAAAACCGGGCGCCCGGTGCTCTAGACACAGCGATGATTTAAACCTTTTATGTCATAAGGTTGGTACACTGTTTGGACCATATTGGTGGGATTTTTATTTCTCCATGTTGGCAACATCGAATTTGTGATGTTTGTGTTCGGTGTTCCCATATTACGGTGCGACACTGCATAATCGGCTTGACGCCATATTTGAGTATTATGGTAAATTACTCGGCTTGACGCTACGGCTACAGTCTGCCAGTCTGGTATTTTTTTCATGTGCATTACTTTGATTTGTTATCACACTGGCTAACCGAATTTAGCGGTTCGTCTTATCAAGAAAAATCTGACTAATCGGAGACCAGAGTTCCAAATACAAACTTCCAACGCCCGTCGCTGTCGGGCAACCTGTATTACAAACTACGGCAATTAGTGTTGTACACTGTACATTTTGTATAATACCTTACATTATACATATTTTAATACAATATATTGCAATATCAACTATCAATTTCGAATCGCGGCGCTAGTTTCGGGCCCGTCTTAAATGTTAAGTTCTCGTGCTGTAGTTGACCGCTGTTGTCTGTAAATTGTAATTTTTCGCCAAACGCCGATAGTGTGGACACGGAACTTCGTTTGTTAGTTTTTAGTCGGTAATTTGTTTGTTTGTTTGCACACGCATTAAACTCCTAGTACCCAATACCGCTAGTTAATTATTAAAAACAATCTAGTTCTACGTATAGCGAATTGTCGTCGAATCCGATTATCGTGGTTTCATTCCAGTGGATTTTCAAGAGACTCAGTTTAACGGTCACACAATATATAATTTATCTTTTTGTTTTCATTTATCTCCATTAAACATACAATGAGTGTATCGGTAAGTTTTACTTGACTTATAATGTATATATTGTAATTTTTTTTATTCCTCACTTGTGTTTAAACATTCATTGTATGATTTTGAACAGGGAGAAAATACCGGGGAAAATACCGTTGAAGTAGATGTAGAAGAACCCGAACAGTTCAGGAAACTGTTTATTGGTGGACTTAACTACACAACTACAAATGATTCATTAAAAGAATTTTTTGAAAAATGGGGTGATATTGTGGATGTAGTTGTTATGAAAGATCCTGTTACAAAAAGGTTATACTTAAAGATTTTAATTATTTAATTTGTTAAATTATTGTTTTAATTAATAGAGTATCAATTATGTACCCTAAATATAGGTAGAAGGTTTTTACAAAACCATAGTTAAAAACTTAATTTAATACTTTTCAGAATTATTTTATAGGTTAGCTTGATTAGAAATTGAAATGAGCTAGTACATCATATGAAATATTTTAACTAGGTTTTTTTTCCTACTTTGATTAAAAATGATTATTTATTATTGAGTAAATTTAATCATTTAATAGTGAATGATAACTATTATTATTAAATATTCCACATTTATTTATCTGGCAGTTTTTTTTTTGAAATTATATAAGTAAAGAAATATATCAAAAAATCAATTTTTGATGAATAAATTAATGTTTTTTTCCTTCATTTTAACCAATTATATTTTGTTATAGGTAAATATATATACTGTTGTATGATTTACTTAAGTTCTGGGTCCGCTATGTTAATAATTAAATACTTTAAATGTTGAAATTATTTGTATAGTTTTCAAACAAATTTTGTTTTTGATGTATATAAATTGGTTATACATCATCGTTACTAAAAATATGTTAACATCAAATTAAAAAAAAATATATATCTTAGATATGCAAAATTAAATTATTTATTAATTCATCTCTATGCATAAATTTACAACACTGATAATAAGTTAAAATTAACCTATTTTATATTTTAGATCTCGAGGTTTTGGTTTTATTACTTACTCAAAATCATCAATGGTAGATGATGCTATGGCCAATAGACCTCATAAAATTGATGGTCGTGAAGTAGAAACAAAACGTGCAGTACCTCGTGACGTAAATATTTTTAAAAAATTCTATTGTTAAATATTTTATGTTTTATTTACTATGATTGATTTTAGGATATAGATAAACCTGATATAGCATGGACTGTAAAAAAAATGTTTGTTTCTGGAATTAAAGAACAAACTGAAGAGGATTTAAAAGAGTATTTTGGACAGTATGGAAACATACTTAATATTCAAATTATTACAGACAAAGAAACTGGTCAACGCAAAGGTTTTGGATTCATTGAATTTGATGATTCAGATTCAGTTGATAAAGCTGTTTGTATGTTTTAGGTATTTTATTTTATTTTTGTGAATAAGATTAACTCATCATATTTTTTTTAGTAATCAAAAGCCATGAAGTTTCTGGATCCAAATTAGAAGTTAAAAAAGCTGTCAGTAAAGATGTAGCATCGGCTTCTAGAGGTCGTAGAGGTGGACGTGGTGCTAGTAGCGGAAGAGGACAAAGTTGGGGAGGACCAAATAATAATTGGGGAGGCAAGTGTATTTTATTTTAATCTATACATTATAATATATATATATAGTAAATAAACACACCTAAATTATAACTTATAAGAAATTACGGACAATATTCTAAAGTTGATATATATATATTTTTTGTTAATTTTTGGTGCGTATTTTATAATAATGTGGAGCTTTCAATTTATATTGTGACAAACAATTATTAAAATCACACTAATGTGTAATTTTATTTTTAGGTAACCATTTTGGAGGATATGGCAGTGGAAACAGTGGTGGTGGCTGGGCTCAAGGTGGTCCTCAAGGCTGGAACAATGTTTGGGGTAGTCAAGCTAGCCAAGGAGGTTGGGGTAATGGAGGTATTCTCATTAGCTATAACTTCTGTAATTTATTTAATATTTTTTTCAATATACTATTTATTTTAAAGGAGGCAATTGGGGTGGTAGTCAGAGTGGTTATGGAGGAGGGCCAATGCGAGGAAATTTCGGTAACAATAGAGCAGTACCATATCATACTGGTCGTGGTAATATTTTTTATTGATACTATTTATTTACATTTTTTTTTTTTTATATACACAATAATTTAATATATTTATATTAAATGTCTTTTTTTATATAACATATTTAATTGATTTTAGGAGGTAGTGGCAATTTCCATCAAAATTCTAGAGGAAGGTATTAAAAGTGAGTATTGTATATTTAATGTTATTAACATTTTGAAGTAGAACTTAAACTTGAACTTAAACTAGAACCTAGCTTGAGTAAAAATAATACTGAGGATTTTTTTTTTGTTTTTTATGCATAATGATTTTTTTTTTTATATCTTGTTAGGCAGGTTGCTGAAGCGAAGGCTGGTAGGAATCAATAACCAACAAATTTTTCTCCTTCAACTTTTGGGTTTTGAACTATTCGAATGATGTTCTTTTTTCCGACAAAAACTATCTGCTCTTCACATGTTGACACTTATTGCCATTTATAAATCGCTATTAAATTATGTTAGTACAATATTTTGTTAATCTTATACATTATGATTTAAAATTTAGGTTAAATAAGTTAAAACATTTTATATACCTGCTCTATATATAGATATATATATATTTTTTTATTTAATTAATTATTGTTTTTCCAATATAATTTTTAAAATTTAAAACACTGGTTAATTGAAATGTAATGCGTTTTATTTAATGGTGAATAATTTTTGTGTAACTATATTATTATATATTTAAAATAAAAAATACCCAGTCTTTATACAGGGACCAGAATACAATTGTTGTTGACTCAATAAATTTTATGATAATTCACAAGACATTTTTTTATTAGAAGGAACATTTTTATTAATGCTTAAATATGGTAGGCATAATTTCTACTATAATGGAACAGATCGTAAGTAGTATACATTGTTATGTTCTAAAATTCTGTAAAATATTATTATTAACGTCATTTTTTCCTCTTGTTTTTATTTTAATCATATTAAAGTGAAATCTCTATTTACCAATGTCTACCAATTATTGAATTTTTTAAATGGATTTTTTTTAAAACCTGTATTAATTGTGACAATTGAGTTTCTTACATCTTACTACTTAGAATAGTGAATTCCTTTCAATAATTCACTTTTTTTGGCCATCATCGTTATATTTTATAGAGGTTTCACTATCATTAGATGATTAGTTATAGATTGGGTACAAGATATTAAATTAGGCATTTAATGCAGACCAACATATTGAGACTCCTATCAACAGCGTAGGACTTAGGTCCCCCGGTTCCAAGATAGTAAGTGTCTTAGGTAGGTTTGCAATTTATAATTTATTATTAAATATAAATAATAAAAATTAAATTGTATAATATTTGAAATTGATCAACAATACAATAAAAATATGCTAAAAATTGTATTTTAATTATTTTATTTGTTAAATGTTTTGCTAATTTAATATCGTTTTTTGATTAATTTTGATATTTAAACAAATGTACATTCATTATAAATTTGTGGGGCTAGACTTATTTAATTGTCTACAATTTTTAATTATATTATCACGAGATTAAGTAAAACGTGGCAGTACTAGATTTTAACGGTTTCACAGAAAGTTTTATTTATTCTTAGTATTTTTTTTTTATTATTATTAAACGTTAGTAATTCAAATACTACTTAATATTTGTCAATGATATCTTAATAATTTCTTTTTTCTTAAAATTGTATTTTAAAATGTATATTACATAGTATTACCGCTATATAATATTAATTATAAAAAGAATTTTTAATAAAAAATATTTATGTAGTAAAAAGTAAATGCTATTATTTTATATATTAATCTTTTTCTTAGCCCCATGATATTATTAGTGGCTGTATATTTATAAATACAAAAATTCAATCTTTGATTAATTGTATATTATGATTTTTTATGTTATTTTATTTTTAATACTATTTATATAATGTCTAGGCAAATACTCAAGTAATCAGTTTTCAACTTAACAAAAGTTTATCAGTACATAATTTACAGAGGTAATTTTAAAATATCTTATTATTTATATAATGTCATGTATTAATAGTAACTTTAATTTATTTACAGTTTTGGAATTACACTGAAACAATCAAAAAGATGACAATGTCTTTTATTTAATTTAAAATGTAACTATATGTTGGTTAGTTTAAATATTGAAATGTATTTGGTTATTAATTTTAGTCATCTTTATAGATTTGTAATAGTTTTATAATACAATTGTTGTTTTCTAGGTTTGTAAGGGTACAGAACATTTACATTTTAAAAGAATGTTCAACATGTACATCAGACCTGGGCTTAAATCGAGAATCACTTTATTTTAAAGTAAGTGTTTACAATTTATAGTTAACTAATAAAAAATGTTTTATTGTTATAACTGATAGTTATATAATTAAAATTCAATTTGTTATTTTGTTAATCTATATTTGAAGTTAACATAAAAAAATAAAATGTTATGCTCTAAAATTATTTTTTATCGTGATTCCTATATAATTATTAATAGGACACCTCAAATTATACTTGTTTTAATCAATCAGTATGGTAATTTTGTAGATTTGAATTCCTAAAATAATAATAATGATGAAGTAACTAATAATAACTAATGGTGTAATGTCTTAAATTTGACTACATTTTAGAATATTATTGATTAGTTAGTTCTTATTATGTTTGGCTATTGTAAATACAAATTTATTCAATTTAATATTTTACCAATTATAAATTTAAGAATTTTAATGAGGTTAAAGAAATTTAGCACTTTTGGTTAAATGTGTATTTGTACAAATGTTCTAACAGTATATTTTCATTAATTTAAAGTTAAAACTAACATTTTATACCATATAGTATGTGTTTAAAAGTAAACACTAGAATCTATAGCTGTTTATTGATATTGTGTAAGCAGTAGGTGCATTTTAATGTACTTATGTATATAAAAAAGTATCCATAGTTATGAAAACTAAAATATTTTTTCTATAGCTAAATTTTTTTTTTTTATTATTGTAACTTTATTTTAATAAGTATTTAATTCATAAAATACCTATTCAATTTTGTTGAGTTCAATGAATTAATTGTATAGTATTAAAATCTTGACAATCAATACTATAAGGCATATGCCAAAATATTTTAACATATATGGACGTCTATACTCTATAGTGAAAATTTTAGAAGGGACGGGTCAAAATTAAAAAATATGAAATGTAAAATAATAAAGATTTAATGTTATTTTCATATATAAATGTAAATACGCTATATTTATTAAACTACAAGTTCGTAATATTTTTTTTCCCAAGAGGGGTAAATGCCCTATCTTGCCCCTCCCAATGGGCGCCTATGAATTAATATATCACTGTCTAGTGACTTTGTGTCTATGTTTCTATCAGTATTGAAATCAGATTTGTAGAGTTTGAAGGTAGAAATTATTAAGTAAGTTTATATAGGTATAAGTATAATATTTTAGTAAAAGCCTAAGATGGAGACAGCCTTTATGTTCAACAAAACGGATTAAAATGACAGGTAAAAAACGTCAATTAATGCATTTTACTATAAAATTGTAAATATTAGCTAAAGGCATAAAGTATAAGTTTATTATAAGTCTAATGTTAAATTAAATGAGTAAATAATAATAAAAATAAATTATAGATATCGAATAGTAAATGGTATTGGTAAATCTCTCTCCCCACTTTAATATTCTTCAATTCATCACATAATATTTTTCGTTAAAACATTTATTATAATTAACGATAGGACCGATCTTTTGTCGGTCGTTATACACTTCATTTGCAGGCTGCAAAGTTATAATAATAATGTATTAACCAAATAAATGTATTTAGTATTTAGAAATCGGTTAGTGTATAGATACTCAACATCTCAACCGACTGCTGACTTACTACTTACTACCCAATCATATCTGGCCATTTGGGGCATAAAAAAATATGGACAATATGATGTTATGCTTGGTATATATTCCTACATAATATAACTTATTATTAAAATTTATAATATCTTGTATTGGACTTCGGCAATTTTAAAATTTCTGAATACTAAATATAAATGTAATGATTAAATCTATTTTCTTCATTCGAAATTTACCGCCCTAGGTGGGGCTGCCTATTTTGATGCCGCATTAAGCCGGCCCTGTCGACATCTCACATGGCCGCGTTCCCTCGTCTATACAATCGTCTCAATATTCCGTATTTAAAAACTAAAACACTTATAAGTTATAAGTCATAATAGTCTTAACTCTTAAATTCTCTAACACTTGAACAGACGCCGTCAGATGCTAGTGTCATTTGGTACGTCATTATCATAGATAATAATTCTATTATCTATGGTCATTATCAACGACTTTATATACAATTTTGGGTCTGTTTTCCGGTAACACTGGTATAGCTAACTCGGTGGTACCACCCTTCGCGGCATCGCTCGTCGAGTAAAACGTATCGTTGCGGCCTCCAGCGGTCAGACGTGTGTACTCATTTTTTTGATACAACGATATTGCCGCTCGAGGGCGCTGCGCAGAGTTACACGGCTTCGGCACTTCTCATTCGTCGACGACGTTTTTCCCGTTCACCTTCCATTTTGTGAGCGATTTCCTCGTGCGCGATATCTCCGTGTTTTTACTTCGTTTCCCCATACTATAAACGCAAAGTGAACGTCATCAGTGTCGGTCTACCGTCCATTTTTGTCGCCGTCGTATTTATTCTTCTGTCGGTCCACCACAACGTTGTGAACAGCCGTCGTTGAATTACATTTTCGCCGGCGTGTTCGAGTCCGCCGTTGTCGTTTTCTTCGTCTTCTCGTGAGTATGATTTTACAAAAAATTATGCCCAATACGATTGATTAATTTTTATATTGTCGACGTCTCGAGTGTGAAATTTTTTTTACACGTTTTATTATCCCATTTACCTCTCTCTTTCTCTCTCTTTTTCTCCATCTCTATCAAGAACATCGACACGCGTACAACCACCGTGGTGTGAGTGCCTGTAATCTTGCGTGTGTGCGTGTATGTGTAAGTGTATATGTGTACGAGCGTGTATTTCGTATAATTTGTGTGTGCGTGTACGTGCGTGATCAATTATGTATTTATAAAAAAAAACTAGGGCATTGTGAAAGGCAACGAATATTACTAAATTTGTTTATTTTTTTTCACTTGAATTTCAATTTTCGTTGATAAAATACTATTGACAATGGATGTCTTCTTAGGAGCCACCCTCTCTACTTATTTTAAAAAAATACATTTTTCTTACGTTGTCACTGTATGTACTCTAAAATCAATTCAATACTACGCGTTTGAATTATTATCACATATTATTAATTTCTTTTATCGCCGTACCTTAATTGATTTTGTTATAGGTACCTACCTATCCAATATTGGAATCAAATTTGTTTTAATGGAAATCTTATTTTTCTGATAGTTACTGTACTACAACAAACACTGTCTTACTAACTGTTGAAATCATTAATGGTAAAACATGTTTAGCATTATCAAACTGGTTTTTTTTCAAATACAATCACTTGTAAGGGAATTGGAAAGTTTTATTGCCAATTAGGATTTATTTTAAGTATTTAAATAATTATATGTAGGTACATTTTTACAATATTATTTTTTTGTAGACAGGGTGATAGCCAATAGATAATAGGTTTATGGTAATATATATTTCCCTTTTTTTATTGTAAAACAATTTGAAGATCGAAATAAATTATTTTAAATGATGTAGTAACTAAGTTCCTTAAATTATAAATTTATAAATAAAGTATAATCCTGGAATTAATAAAATATCAGGTATTTATTGATTGTACTTGCTTGCCTAATTGCTAACTCACATTGATTAATAATGAAGGTAGATGACATTTTTCATTCCATAAGTATTAATAAAAAAAAAATTTGCCTTAATATAATGATTAGTATCATAACTAGTAGTTATGTATGTATGTAAAAATAAAATGGATAGGTACTGTTAATTTTTATTTATTGTTTTTTACAGTTTAGTGAACAATTTGAAATTAAGTATACCTACCTGATAACTAACCTTTTGTTACATGTGTGTGGGATATCAGACCTCATATTTTTAGTGTGTGGGGTAATATTTTTGTCGTTCAAATGATAATACTTTGTTACGCTGAATTATTATATACAAATTAATTTTTAATTTATGTGTGTGTTAAACAAATAAACAAATAGTTTTTTGACATTTTTATTTCTTTGGTAATAACTTACAACAAAAAGATAGCATTATTCATTTGAGTATAGAAAATTTACAAAATTATTTTTAGTTATTAAAATTGACTAGGATTTGTAATTATCCTACATTAGTCTCCAAGGGCTATTAATTCCAAATTATGGATTTTTTTTAGAATGTTGGTTAAAATTTAATTATTAACAAACCTTTGTATATATTGTTTTAGGAAATAATTGAATAAATACAATAATAATGAAGGTCCCTAAAGAAGAATCAAAAGAACAACATAATGACAATACATTAAATGATGATGATAATTTGAGTAATCCATATGATACAGAATCAAATTCTGATTCCATTGATCCACCAACAAGAGATGGAGATTTTTCAGAATATATGTGGATGGAAAATCAAGAAGAGTTTGACTTACAGGTATTTATCTATCCATTTCTGTTCTTATGTTAGATATTCCACCACTTACCCTGTTGTCAGCATGATAAAGTGGCTTTCATTCTGCATGAAAAATGATTATTCCAATTTGGGATTTTTATATTCAGTAGATACAATAAAAGTATTATTTAAATGTTGATATGAATGTCTGAAAGTAACTAGTGAAAATTGTTATTTTCATACCACTGTGCTGTTTATAAAGTTAATAATTCTGCCACCGGGTGACCATTTAATGTTCTGTAATATTTATGTATCGTTACAAAATAGTAAATAATAATATTAACAATTAATAGTAGTATATGAAATAGTTACACTTGAGAAACTAAGAAAATTTCCTAAAAATCCTTAAATTTTACACATCTTATTTGTTTTAACATTATGTTGTTGTCGTGCAAAAAAGAAAGCTAGTATTAAATATTATGGGAAATTAAAATTAATTTTTAACTATCTGTAAAATCTCCATGTAATACCAATCAAAATCTGTGACATATTAATTTTTTAGTTATATATTTATTTATTTTTTTGTAATATTGTATAGCAATTATTAGGATAGACCTACTTAAATATTAAAATGAGTATAACTATGTGTGATGTGTCAAACCATTAACCATACATTTACATTTTTTTTATATCATATTTTTATTGTAGTACACAGTATTACCAGTTGTCTGCATCTAGTGGTATATTATTTATCCCAATGCCCAATTCTTTGGAACTCAGCAAAAAATCAATTACAATTTAAAAAAAGTATTAACCTCTTTTCCATAAATATATCATATCATAATAGAAATACATAAGAGATGTCCCGGTTATTACTAACAAATACCATACTAAAGTTTTGTTATAGATCTTAGTTTTGAATATCATAATTGCAAAATATTAATAGTTTTTATGTACATCCAAAGAATTATGAATTAATATTATTTTAATGTTTTAATTTATAGGTTATGAAAGAATTAGAAGAAAAAGAATTGATGAAAGAATGTCTTGAGGCTATGTTAGACGACGAACAACATAATAGCAAACAGAATGGTACAACAAATGGCGATGCTCAAACGTAAATTAAATTTTTTATACAATACATTTTTTCAAATGTATATATGATTGCATATTTAATTTTTATTATTATTTATAGAAATGGTTCAAGTAGCTCTACCTCAATGATAACCCATCGACTTGATCATTTAAGCTTAAATACATCTTGCAATAATGGTGACCAGCCAAGGCAATCTACAGTAAGTCTTATATTTTTCTTTTAACTTTATCTAAAATAATAATTAGTGATGTAAATATTGTGCGTGTTTAAAATTTAACAGTGTCATGTGAAACCTGTTATACATATTGTCATCATGTATTAATTGTTCATATAAATTATGAAAGCATATGGGAAGTGATAGGTATCTTTATTAATAATATTATATATCTTAAATTGTTTAATTATCTGTAATCAAATAAGGTATTAAGCAATAATATTGATTTTATTCCATTTATTAAAATCCAATAACTGCTTAAATTAATAAATGTAATTACATTCTAATTTAATTGTTTCTTATAGCCTCTTTCAAGTTTCAGTCTTCTGGCATGGTGATTTGTTTTTTAATTAGTTTTTCTTGTTCCCTTATTTTTATAATTATTTTATTAATCTTGTAATTTAACTCTTATAAAATGGTATCTATCATAATTATTTTAAAGATAATGTTGCTGTGTAATAAATCTATATTTAAAATAAACAATTTTAAGATGGCTGTAATCAATAAAAAACTAGTCTTAATAAAAATATTCACTACTTATTTTATCGACATGCTGATTTTGCTTGTTAGGCAATACATTTACACATAGTTTATATTCCCCTAATTTAAATAATAGGTTTAAAGATGAATAGTTGGCAAATGTATATTTACTGTTTATGAAATAGAAAATACAACAAATATTACGCTGACATATTAATTTTTAAAAATAATACTTTTTTTTGTGATTCCTTTACATTGCTTTAATACAGGTAATTTTAAATGTGTGTTACAGAGTACTTTAAATCCAGATGCAGCTGAATTTGTACCATTAGCGACCCGGTCTTTGACTAATGCTCCCGTGGTAGTAGCAAGTCCTTCATAAGCGAGTAATAGATATTTTTAACATACAACTATATATTATAAATATATATATATATAAAATAAAGTAAATATTAATCTATCATCACAAAGTATAATATATTTTCATATTAAACAAAACCTAAACTCTCAATAAAAAAACTATAATGATTTTTTTTTTTGTAAATCTTCATTATATTCAAAATTTTCACACAATTTTATCATAATTTAAAATTACTGAATTACACGTACGGTAAAAATCACACTTATGTTTTGATCACTATTGTTATTCATATAACTTGGATTTATTATCATTTATAATGTTAACAACGGCAAGTTATAGTATAATGTTTATAAAATGAAAATAAACAAAATGACTAACACAATTCATGTTATATTGCCACTTAGTCAACTTGTCGTGTTTTCCAATCTATATTATCTTTTATTTTATAATTATTAATTTAGTATTCATATTATAACATTAATTTGATTGTTTATTATTATATTATTTTATTCTTTAACAAACTTTATGAATAATGGTTGAATATTGGTTCAAGATAAAGTAATTATTTGTGCTTATTATAGTTATTTTACTTTTTGTAGATGAATAATTAATTTTATCTGTGGACTATTAACAACAATTTTTGATTAGTTAGAAAAAAAAATGATTATTGGTATTTAATATTTATTTAATTTTTTTCTGCTTATTTTGATTTATTTTGTATTTTCAATTGCCTAGGGAATTTTGTTAGAATTTTTTAAATCAGACGTGAAAAAAGGTTTAATTTAAAATTTCTTTAGTTAGTATAATTTTTATACATATACATACATAAAGGTATATACATTTTTTAGAAGGAATATTTATTATTCCAATATTTTCTATCAATCCAAGTAAATTATTATACTGTTCATTTTTTTTTTATTCTGAAAAATTGTGTTAAATTTTATTTTATTTTAAAAACAATGCCAAAATATACATTCAATTGTATCGTGTTTTCATTTTTGTTCTTTAGCAAGCCTAATTAATAATTAATATTTTAAGTACAAATATGTTTACTTAATATTATTTTATATAATATTTTAATTATATATTAGTGATGTGATAAGTAATATTTTTGTACGTCTTAATTCTTTGTAGTCGTTTTACTATTAAGAAATCTGTGTGTATTGTTTCATGGCTAAATTAAATGAAATATGAATCGTATGAGTGATTATTATTTGAATTAGTATAGAATTATTTATATTTTATTTGATGTATTGTGTTAGTTACATTTTTAATGTTTATATGTAATTATGATTTTCAATAATATGGTTTTGGGAATATTAATATAAAGATATTTTGGATAACTCTCGTCAGACTGATTGTAACTGCATTAAATTTTCCTTCAATCTACATGATTTATATTTTCAATAATGTTTAAAATTTGTATCTTGGTTTTTATATTACTGTTTTCATATTTTTAATTTATTATATTATACTAGTTAATAGTTACATGAGTTATTTAAAATGGTTTTTACTATTTAATATTATAAAATAATAATTTAAATTTTTTTTCTAAAATAAAATTAAATATTTACTTTAAGTTTAAGTTGTAGATACTACTTTGACCCAAAATTATATTCTTAAATGGACAGCATCTTAGTTCTGACGAGAATTATAGCCAATTGAATATTACCTTACTGGTATGTAATGTAATTAAAATATAATAATATATGTCTTGATTGCTAAGTTGACTAATAATTAATATTATTCATTATTGTTACCTTAAATTTTAATAGTTTATTCCGTATTATGATAATAATCTAAAATATAAACATAAAACACAAGTCTAACACTATGTATGCAAATTTGTATGTTTATTTTGTGGGTTAATTTAGAACTATTAAGTACAGTGTAAATCCTGATGTATTAGACATACAAACTCATGTTAAAAAAAAAAAAAAAATGTTAAATCTCTAAAAAATTGAGCTAAGTTATTTGTTAAACAATTTTTTTTTAGGTAGGTTGATGTAGTATACGCGTTTGTGAATGTAATAAACTTTGTGATAAGCCAAAGTATTTTTTTTTATTGTTAACTTTAAAATATATCCCAATGAACTCATCAATTTATTATGTGTTGGTTAATATAGGGTTATTTATCTATTATCATACATTTGAAACTATATTGATATTAGTTATTTTAAATTTAAATTTGGAACTGGCTTACAATATTTAACAAAATCATAAAATAATATTTTCGTTCAGCCTAGTATAATCATTTGATTATTAAATATTGGCTGTCACTTCAGTCTATCAATACGTTGTATTATGTATATATATAAATTCAATAAAAATAAAACTATACAATACATTTTTTTTTTTATTATTATTTTTTAAGTATATAATTCAGTAAAAATATTCAATATTCTTAATATTAGATCTTTGAAACCATACAAAAAGTGAGTTGGCTTAATGTTTACCATCATTACCATCAGTTGAATCTGTTTTTAGAAATTGAAAATAATGCAACTATTGCATTTTGATGTAAACTGAAGAAATTTAAGCTAATCATTTTCATGTTTTAGAATATTTTGCTTCATTATTGAAAATTAAAAATTAAAGTTATGAGTAATAGTAGATTTTAAAATGTTGATTAAAAATATTCCATAAAAATAAATATATTATTTGATTGAATTAAAACAAATAAAGTTAAAAAATACCAATTCCCTATAAAAAAACCTTTCCAGTATTTTTTATAGTTATTAGGATGGAGAAATTGAAGTAATTTTGCTTAAGTTTTTTAAATGTGGTTGAAGATTAAAATTAATTGAAGTCTGAATTTGTAAAATGGATTCATGTACTTTTACTAGCAGTAACATACTGCTAAAAGTATTAAACTATAAATCATTTTTTAATTTTTCAGTTAAATATTAAATTCATAAATATATAATAATAATGAAAAAGTATTGCATATTTTATATAAACCTGAAAGATACTGCTGTATGTAAATCACAAATTAATATGATATATTATAAGTAATAAGTATATCTAAATTTGTGATATCAAGCTAATATTTACAACATAAAAACTTGAAAAATGCAATTGTAAATTGTAAACTTACTTTAGTTTAAATGCTGGAACCTAGTTGTCATACTAATAATCATTATTAGATTTGACAGTTACAATTCTTATCCATCGTTCAAGGTAATTTAATATAATATAGATAGTCACTATATTATAGTGCAGGGGCGACCAAATGGTCGATTGCGGACAATTTCAAAGTTTGATTATGTTAGAATTTATTTTAAGTGTATATTATACACTTAATGCAAGTAAGTTTCTTAACAATTATAGTTATTCAATAATAAAAAAAAAAATTGCTATGGAAGTCGATCCTCAAAGGTGAAGTATATTTTTAATACATCGTGACCAAGAAAAGTGGTTACCCCTGTTATAGTGGCTTGAAGACTTGACATTGTTTAAGAGACTATATAGGTAGTCTAATATATTTTACCAACCTACCCATTTATTTAATACTATCATATTTTTAACTAAACATTTTAGTTAATATTAAATTATCAGTTATTTATTATCCATCTACCCACCACTTAAAATAAAGGGAGCCTTTATTATCACTTCATTATACTTTATTAATACAATAGAATATAGACGATTGAATCTTCATAATTCATTGGAGTTGTTATGTTAGAGTGGCCAGATTTTAAAATCAGGACATCATATGAACATTTTTTATTGATATAACGCTTATAGTTTATTCGTTATTGCGAGTAAATAACAATCTAAGTATATAATCTTAAAACTATGTTGATTAAATTGAGTCTTTTATATAGTACACGGTAGTCATAAAATGATACAGTACTTACAATTAATAATATTTTATTTTTCTACGTTTTATTATTAAACATTAAACAATATATTAAATGTTATTTTCTTTCAATTTCTATTATATTAGCCAGGAAAAGCTGAATGACGAATGACCGGTTGAGACATCATAATATGCTGTTAAAACCGGGACGAATTTCAATCCTATTTTAAGTACAGTTTTTATTTTGATACTTGCTCATATAGAATAGTTAAGTAATCACTAATCATCTGTAGCGTATTATCTTTAATTTGAAGAAATATTATAGTTTAGGTACTTTTTAAGTTTCAATCAATATTTTTTTAACTACTTGTACTTGTATAATTTTTTGATTATCAGAAAAAATGTAATGTCATTCAAATAGCTTTCATTGAAAATTTGGAATGTGTTTAATTTGAAAGAAAATAAGTTGTATTATAATCAAACAGATGTTCGGACATGGCATTTAAACTTTCATATCTATTTTTGAAAGTAAAATATACCTTATATTTAATATATTTATATTAGTATATTCATAAGTTTTCCACCAATAACTTAATATTTTATATAAGAATATAATTTTATAATGTATGAAAATATTTTTAATTTATTATTTATTTGAAATAGGTACATGTTTAAAATTACCTATTTTTCTATGTTTGATAATTTATGTGTGTTTTTTTTTTTTTTTGTGTCTGTGTACAGCATAACTAGTCGAAATAATGCTCCAATTTTAAACTTTGGGGGTGGTTTCCGATGTAAAAGTGAATATTCTTGGTGCATTATAGAGGTCAAAAGTTAACATTTTCCAACAGTTTACAAAAAAATCGAGAAAAACAAAAAAAAATGACGGAAAAACGGGAATTTTTACGCAAAACCAGTTTTCGACCAAATCGATTTTTTTTATTGTTGTAATTCAAAAACTAATCACTGTAAATACTTGAATTTTTCACCAAATGTTAATGTCAGTTTTATCTATATATAGTTAAATTTTCAAAAAATTTTGGCTTTTTTTGAGTTATTTATAGACCACTGAAATTTTCGATTTTTTGAGACATTTTTTTTAAAATGTCGATAAAATTTTTTTGGCCCTATCAAAATACTTGAAAATTTAATACAGAGTTTCTCATGAGTTATTCTTATAGTGATTAAAAAATTATAAGAATACATTGGCGCAATTTTTTTTAATTAGCACTTGAAGTTCAAATATTGACAAAAATTCGTCAAAAGCATGAATATTTGCAAATTATTTTGTAGTTGAAAATTCATAAAATTTGTTGTGTATATAACTAAGGATTAAAAATACAACACTAAGTTTTCCTTGGAGTATCTATAGAGAGAACTCGAAGCATCATTATAGGAAAAATTTTAAGTGCGTTTGAATTTTAAATTTTTACGAAATAGCGTAACGATAACGATTTAATCTCAAAGGATTTTAAATATTTGTTATTATTCAAAAAGTATAAGTCGTAGATACTTGAAAATTTTACTAGTTATTAATATTGGCACCTTCTTTACTTGATTTAATTTTCAAAGTATTTTTACTTTTTTTGAGCTATTTATAGCCAACTGAAATTTTTAAATTTTCTGAAAATTTTTTTTTGAATTTTTTGTTTAAGTAGCTAAGAGTTGAAAATTTAATACAAGATTTTTCATAAGTTTAGCTAATAATAATTATAAAAAACTTAAATTTTGGTGTATTCAGGCCATTAAAAATAAACCACCTTTTTTACCAACCACTGAAAATTATATCCTAGGCCAGGGGTGGCGAACCTTTTTTGGGTCAAGTGCAAAATTTATCCAATTAAGGTCTTAAACATTTTTCACGTGTCTAAAGGAAATAACATTTTCTAAGGATAAAAATAGGAATATTATAATTTTTAAACAAAATTTATAAATAGCATAATTTTTTATAATTTTAATTTTTCGCGTGCCATTGAAATTTGACCAACGTGCCACCTCTGGCACGCGTGCCATAGGTTCGCTACTCCTGTCCTAGGCTAACAAATCATCTTCGTTCAGAATCGTTTTTCGTATACAATGATAATTATCAGTGGCGTAAATATGGGAGTGCACGACGGTGCACTTGCACCCCCTGGAAATATACAGCAGGTGCAAAGATATGCGTTTGCACCTGCTAAAATAATTTGTACTCAAAAATAAAAATTCTATGAAAATGAAATTCAATTTTGAGTTGAATTATAACAATTTGTTTTAAAGTTTTACCATTTTTAAATGATTAACTCTTGTATATTTATCTTAGTTTTACTAGACAAGCTAAAATAAAAATTGTAAAAGGGTTGCTCAATCGGGGATTTTGAGATTTACGATGGAAATTTTGTTTATAATTTTTGTTTACAAATGGTTGCTTTAACAACCTGATTTATGTACGAGTATTGACACATTTATCACTAATGCGTTGATAGATCAGTCAATCAGCCTACTGTTTTATATATAGAGATACCAATACCGATTAACAATTATATTTAAATGAAACACACATAAGAAAATAAAATTAATAGTTATTATTCTAAATCGATAGAATGTCTTCAAAATTGTCTAAATTTATACGATTTTTATTTCGATACTGACAGGTTAAATTATTATTTTACAATTATGATTATGGATGATTTTGATTTTGATTGTGAAACGGTTTTTTGTATTAAAATAACGTGAAGTAAAATATCCTACGCATTTATGCATACACAAAAACAAGGTGTTTTGCTTATTATTTTCGAATATTAATGCGTCTTGGTATACACACCAAAGTTTATGTACGGTTCTTTCTAATTATTTTCTAAAATTTCTTACATTCTTACAAATTAATAAAATAAATAAAATTAATATGGTTGTCGAATGTGAGTTGGTGGTAGCCGAACAATTATTTTTGGTATTTATTGATGTGTTCCTCTATGGTGAACTGTATATGAACAATTTCAATCAAAAAGGAACCAAGATTGCAAGTTAAAGCTCTGCACAAAAATTGAAAAATGTAATAGAAGCTTTAGTTATCACTCTGTGTGTTAGAGGAGATATAGTTATAGTCCCGAGAATAACATTTAAACGTTAATTCAAACCGATTATCCCTTTGAGTTTAAAATAACATTCAAATAACAACTCCAAATGCTTATAAAAAAAATTTGCCTATGTATTCTTATAATTTTTTAATCGCTATAATAATAACTTATGAGGAACTTTGTATTAAATTTTCAAGTATTTTCATTGGGCCAATAAAATTTTATCGGCACTTCAAAAAAAAATTTCAGAAAAATTGAAAATTTCAGTTGTCTATAAATAGCTCAAAAAAAGTCAAAATATTTTGAAATTTAAATCACGTAAAGAAAACTCTAATCTTAATAACTGGTAAAATTTTCAAGTATCTACGACTTATACTTTTTGAATAATAACAAATATTTAAAATCGTTTTAGGATAAATCGTTATCGTTACGCTATTTCGTTAAAATTTAAAATTCAAACGCACTTAAAATTTTTCCTATAATTATGCTTCGAGTTTTCGCTATAGATACTTGAAGAAAACTTATGGAAAACTTAGTGTTGTATTTTTAATCCTTAGTTATTAACACAAAAATTTTTATGATTTTTCAACTTCAAAATTACTTGCAAATTTTCGCGTTTTCG
>VUJU01003849.1:0-22799 GCA_009835225.1 Aphis craccivora | reverse complement strand
TTAAGAAAAATTAAGTTTTTATTTACATATCATATATATATTCAACAAGACATGTTTTCATATTTTCGAATACATTTCAATCAGAGTTAAACAATTTTTATTATTATCAAGTTATTTAATTGAGAATATAAGTAACTCGAAGGGAGCTGTACATTACGTCATGACGTGGTGACGTGCCACCGTCCTTGTTTCCTGGTTATTGATGTGAGTAGAGAAGAGTGAAATGAGGCCGTTCATCGGTAGTAAGCGTACGGGGAAGCCAGGGTCTTGGCTACGTATGGGTAAGTGGTGTACGATGAGACGTAAGGAGAAGCGTACGGGGAAGCAACTGCGTAAGGGGCGGCAGCGTATGGAGCGGCCACGTAAGGGGCGGCGGCGTAGGGCGCAGCTGCCACGTAAGGTGTGGCGGCGATCGGTGCGGCGGCCACGTAAGGTGTAGCGGCGGCGTACGGTGTGGCGGCCACATAAGGTGCAGCGACGGCCACAAAACGTTTGCCACGATCGGTACCGGAAACGGCAGATTGGGCAGACGTCGAAGGCGATGATTTGACTTCTTCGGTTGCTGGGGCGGCAGCAGCGAAGCACATGACCGCGGCGAGCACAGTGAAAGTCACCTGAAACACGAACGAATTGTATTTGTTTTAGTTAGATATTTAAGAGGATTTGTGCGCATTACACATATGCGTAATATGTATTTTAAGACGAATGGAAATAATTTATTATAAGTAGAAATGGGTATAAGTTATTTTTTTAACACTGACCATCATTTGTGGTAACAATACTTTCAATCGTATACTATAATAGGTACCTAAAAAATATTAATTAAACGTATACTATTTTAATGATCGATTAATGACTGATTTCCTAAAGTGTAATATCAAAAAATAACATAAATACTTATAAGGGTATTCTGTATATTAGGTGTGATTATTTTTGAAATTTATAGCTCGTCTTGATTCGAAATCATTCGAGCGTTGAAACACTAAGTCGCTAACGGATTATTTATAATAGCTCGAGTTTTATTAGAGCTATGAATAGTAAGTTATATTTATAATATTATAACATACATTTGCATTGCCTATGTTTTCAAGCACATACAAAATTAAAAATAGGTATGTATGATCTCAAAATTTTCGAAAATCGAACGATTTAACTGGGAACTTATATGATTCGACTTACTTGGAATTGCATGGTGATTTTGTTTGTGAGTTATTCGATTTTCTGCGTTGAACGAATGCGACTGAAGACAGACGAATGACTGATACTTACCACCGGCTAGATGATCCGTTTTATACCCATTCGCAATTGCACCGCTCAGTGCAGACAGCGACGCCCACGAATTACCATTCTACACACAATATTCATATCCAATTAGAAAACGGACACCGGTGCCAATGTTTACGTGAACAAACGAAATAGGTACCTAGTCCGATGTCGGTATGACCTTTACACTGCGTGTTGTACCTACAGTGCAGAGATATTATTACATTCCGTGTGGTTATACTATCCTTATTTGCAGTATGTGTGGCTTTTGCTCGCGAAATCGACTGATTGTATCACGTCTGTTATAGTATTTCGTAGAAATACTTGTCCACACACAATATAGAATGAGCTATATTACTTTATACTTATATTATACAGAAAAAAACCCGATTGAAGCCGTAAAAAATATGCATTGGAGTAAAAGTGTTTGTTCAATCGAATACGGTGAATGTTCCCACTATACTGCAGATATGCAAAAATATTAATTTAAAAAAATATAAACGGTGTAGATATATTTAGACTAGTTAGAAATGTATACATCCTATGTGTTATAATTTAATAAGTACGCCCTCCATAGAATATTAAAGATATATAGGTGAATTAATAGTGTAGAATAATTAATAACTATACTAGTAGTCGATGGCTGTTGTGTTATCCCTTCACTATTTCAAATCATTAAGCGTAACAACACTAAACACTAACAGCTAATTTAGATATATTATTTAAAACATAAAAGGCTGATTAAGTAATAAAATTTCTCGTATAATCAAGTTGCATGTGACAACTGATTGAATGTATTGTTTCATTAGACTATCATCATCGAGGAAACGGAAAAGGAAAGAGATGACGTACTTCGACAAAAAAGGACCGGACAAAAACGTTATGCGTTCGATGTAGTTTTTGACGAAGATTCCACTCAGGTACAAAACACGACTAAACTTTTAACATTTTAACGAAGTTTGTTAGGTTATTAAGACCGTGTCCCTGCATGATCGAGTCGACAATTTATTGTTGTCCGTTTACAATATTATTGTCCTATACATTTTTACCGATTGTATCATCACTTATAAGTCATGCTCGAAACCATTTTATTATGCACACATAGTAAATTACGCGTTTTTATAATGTACATATAAGGACATAGTAGAGATCGGATGCTGATTCACTAAAACGACGATGAACGTCGTCGAATGATGTATTTTTTTTTTTTTTAATTTGTTTAGGACGAAGTGTACGAAAAGACGACGAAAAGCTTGGTGAAAGACATACTCGTCGGTTTTAACGCCACAGTGTTCGCGTACGGGGCGACGGGTAGCGGAAAAACACACACGATGGTCGGACACGGTGGAGAGACGGGCATCATGGTCCGAGCGATAAGCGATTTGTTCAACATAGTGAGCAAAAACGCATACCGGTACACGGTGAGTACGAATAGAACATTTAATAATATCACCTTGCAGCGTGTCGTTTTTCGGGTAAATCATTTAAAATGATTCAAAATTCGTACGAATAATCGGTTATTGAAATGCTTGTACAAAAAAAAAAAAAATAATAGCAATTAAAAATGGTTTTACAAAATATAAATGAGATATAATATTATTGAATCTAGTATATTTATTATACTAAGCCGGGTTTAGGAATTATAAATTTAAATATTATATTAATATTTAAGCTTTAGCCCTGTATACCTTACAAACCTATCATTGACCTATTATTCTTAGTATACAAAGTTAAATTACTCAAAAATTACTCCTTAAGCATAAAAAAAAAAAAATCAAAATTATTGTTTTTAGATAAAATATTTTAAAAATTACAAGAATCATAATATTATTCTGATTAGTTGCATTGTTGAAGAAAAAATTGAGGGTGTTTGATAAATCGTCTTGTACATTGGATAATATTATAATGTACACATTGTTTTACGTATAATTTATAATATTATAGTTTTACTGGCATGTATTTATATTATACTGTATGCACTATATTGTGAACGTGTGATTAAATTCGTACATACTATACCTACGTTATGAATGTTACACCGTCGCGTTATTTGCTATAATATAATAGATACTATAGACTATCGGTAACACAAGGCTGAAAGGGAAAAATTTCGAAGTATCAAAAATCAATGGTATTTGAAGGAGAATTTTTTTTTTTATTCGTATTATTATTTATTATCGAATATTTCTTAAGAAGCGCAGTTCGAGTAACCAAGAGTCGACTACGTTCTAAAGTTTATAAACAACAAATCAGTGCACATTATTACGGCGAGCTTTCAAAATCTGGCTTAAACTTTAAGCGAATAATGTAGGTATTATATGATATTAACAAATACTTGAAAATCTGACCTCTGAACATTTCATAACATATAATTTATAGTCCGAGTGAATATTCCTATTTATGTATTCTTAACGTGTATTATATTTTATGCGTAAAACGTTTTTGAAATATTTTAGCCTTCGAATAAAATTTACTGAACTCGATATTTTATGTAATATTAATTAAATTCAAACCCTGAACACATATTATTTATTTTATTTGACCCACTGCTAAATCGCGTAAAATATTACAGTTTTCCGAAACTTCTAATAAATTAATTTATAAAAAAACTCATATTAATTAATTTGCTAAACAGTGTTATAATATCATCATTAAAACGTTTATAATTTTTAACCATTTCCTAATTAATATTATATTTACCCATAATAAAATTTATAATGTAGGTATTGCAAATATATTTATGAGCTAGCCGTTCTATAATAACCAACGGATATGTATTTAAGTGCACTTGAGTTATTTATTCGTCGATTATAATTAAAACAGTATTTATATAATATCTGAATAGTACTCGATGATAATACTATAATTAATAAAATGTTCGTATAATCATTCGAGCTCATAAAATATTATAAACATAACAACAATTGTATACCGTATTTTAATATTGGGTATTATTATAAACAACTTTATAACAATAAGGTGCAGACATAAATTAGTCATATATTCACTTATAATAATAATATTATCAAGACATACGTTCCAACTTCCTAATATTTTTAAGCACCGATGAGTAGGTACGTGGGTGCTCTGGAGATCGAGTAGTAGGCACCCATTGAAATATTTTTTCACTTTCAAAATAATGCATGTACAATGTACGTCTTTAACTTTTATTTTCCTGAATTATTTTCGATTTTATGCAGCCATAAAGATGCGTTCTATACGTTTTTCATAAACTTTTGATCCGATTTGCGTGTGTGTATCGTGTATGGGTGAATACATTTTATCCGTCACTTCGACAAGGTTCCCACAAATGCTATTAACGATATTAAAATTGTATATTAAGTGCTAATATTGGAACTGTGGGCGGGTGCTCAGGTAAAAATGTCGTATTTAGAAATATACAACGAGAACATCCGGGACCTCCTGAACCCAGCGTCGGGTTTTCTGGAGCTCCGCGAAGACACGTCCAGAAATCGAAACATCCAAGTTACCGGACTGTCGGAAGTCGTAGTAGTGTCCATCGACGAGGTGATGGGGCTGCTGCACCAGGGCAACCGGCAGAGGACGGTGGAGCCGACGGGTGTGAATAAAACGTCTTCCAGGAGTCACGCGCTACTCAGCGTGACGGTGTGCAAGGCGTCCAGGACGGCAACAGCCGTGCGGCAAGGCAGGTTGTTCATGATCGACCTGGCAGGCTCCGAGAGAGCTAGCCACACTAAGGTACGCAAACGTAATGATGTGTTGCGATACAGAGAGATAATATCCACCGAATCTATATGACGTGACGTTTATTCACACGATAGCTACCCCTCTGAAATGTCAAGAACTTTTTTCTTAGAAGTAATGTCACAAACCATTTAGTACACCGAACGTTTTCAATTGCAGTTTTTACCATCAGCGTAAAATCAATATGTATAAACGTATAATAAAATATTACTGATTGACGGATTTCAGAATCGAGGAAAACGACTAAAAGAAGGGGCGCACATCAACAGATCTCTGCTGGCTTTGGGAAACTGCATAAACGCCCTAAGTGGAGGCACGAACCCGCGATTCGTCAACTATCGTGACAGCAAACTCACCCGGTTGCTTCGCGAGTCCCTGAGCGGTAATTGTCGGACTGTCATGATCGCTCACGTGAGCTCAGCTGCGTCGCACAAAGACGAGACCAGGAACACCTTGATCTACGCTGCCAGGTGAGTAATATTACAATAATTGTTATTTTACTATTTGTATTATTGTTTCAGATAGATACTTAAATTCAGTGTCATGTACACAGCTTTACCTAAGTAAACAATGATATAATTTGTACATTTCGCAGAGCCAGCGGAATATCGCACAAAGTCGAGAGGAACGTTTTGAACGTGTCCTTTCAAGTTAATCAGTACAGGTCAGTTATATCAGATCTACGCAATGAGATCTCTCGACTGAGGACAAAATTGGACGAGGGTCGGGCAAAGTCTTCGAACGGCCAGCACAGCGACACGCCCGTGAACCAGATAAGGGACCAGATTGTGGGCACGTTCCGCGAACAAATGAAGCTCAGGTACAGTATCTGCATATTTATACACCAGTTAGGTAACATATGGCTGAACCTATAGTAAGAAAATCACAGTAGATTTGTCTGCGGGCGTAATGTTTTCTTGATTTTTTTTTTTAGGCATAAATTGAATCGATGCATTTTTCTTTTATAGTTCTTAGTTCTTATATCGGATTAGTAAGTAACGCAATCAAAATAAATGTGTTATCATTTATATCATCGAAAATAATATATAAATTAGGTATTAATCGCATAAATAAGTTTCACAAACGAGATAGATTTTAGATTTTAATTTAAAATACTTGATTAAGAATAACATTTCTAAAATAGTTAAAACACTAATATTATGTCGTATAATAAAAATTAATAATATAACTTGAAAATCAAATAAATATTAAATTGTCAGACTTTAATATTAACGATTAGGTATCAATTATTTTGTGAGCTAAAAAACCACCAACAAAAATTAAGCAACATTTTATAAAATAGCTAAACATTTGGACCAATATTTATACAAATATTGTTTATTTACAAAACATTTTAATTAATAATGTAGAATATGGTACTTTATTTTTTAATATTAAATCAAGGCCCGTGTGGTCTCAAAAATTATCTTACCGAAAGATTGTCGAAGCAAACATTTCACAGAAAAGCCTTCTCATGCGCAAATCTCCATTTAACGTCTATTGAAATTGTACTTAACTTTAAATCACTCCAGATAACTCCATAACAAATTATATGTTGATAACGGTCACGACAAATGTTACAGGCGAAAGCTGATGGATATCGACGGACACCTGTTGTCGCTGGGCGTAGAAGCCGAACGGCAACACCAAATAATCAGCCAATGGGAGTCAAGAAACAATAGACTTTACTGCCGAAGGACAAGCAGCCAGCGCAGGCCGAACACCAAAAGTTCCATCAACACTTCAAGTGAGATAACAGGACACGAGTACATTACAATTAATATGAGAAGCATATACCATAATTATTTTAAGAAAATTTGATATGGCATTTTGGACCACTTTATTCCTAAAATTAACTATTTCTTTCAAAATAAGCCATGTTTCATCATTTATCTGAATTTTTTTTTAGCGGTTAAGCTATTCTAGCATTCGATGCTCAACTATAGACGAACCAGCTGAATAAAGCTTATAGTGCTTAAGTCAAAAAACTAACAAACTAGTTTATTTATTAATAAGATTTTTTTAACTATTTTTGAGGGCCTAAAGTGGGGTAACTCTTAATCTGAGTATAGTCGTCAGCATACGGTTATACAGCAATATGAAAGTATTTAAAAGTAATTATTAAAACGGCAATATAACATGATAATATAATATGTATACATTATGCAGACGCTGATTCCTTTGACAATGACCAGTTAAACATGCACCAGGCGTGGTCGGATCTGAGTTACATTGAACACGAACAGGAAAGGTATGTGGCGCTCAGGTCCAAGACCGTTAGCGAACTGGACGCGGTCAGACAACAGGCAGTGGCCCTAGAAAATGTAATATGCGAGCGACAAACTCTCATTGGCATTCAAAAAAAAAAAAAAAAAACCGGGAATAAAATTTGAAAAAACCTTTTTCTTTCCCCTATAGAACCTTCCAAAACGTTTGGACTCTGAGACGGAACGCGAACTGCTATCGTTAATATGTCGCGTGCACGAATTGGAAGCCGACAAAATGGCTTTGCAAGGTGAACGGCTAGTCGAGTCGTACGAACTGCGCCGCAGAGGAGATCTGTTGCACAAGATGCACCGACAACAGCGCATTACCGACGATATTATAACGAAACAGCGACAGATCATCGAAGGTATAATAATATGCAAAATTGTGGGTATTACATAATGTATTATATTTAATTTATAAACGAGAACACTAAAACTGTGACGTTTAATAATACTATTATTTTAATAATGATACTATTTCCGGGTTCATTGAGGACTGGTGTGCGGTAGTCATTCACTTACAATGATAGTTAGCATCCATTTTGTCACAGTTTCATCGAGCCGCCGTACCATTTCGCCGAATTTATTTTTTAAATACCTTAAATTAGCTTTTAGATTACAAATTACATACTAATTAATTATATTTATGTAATTATTAGGTAATCGATACTTTTTTAAAATCATAAATAAAAATCGATGATTTCATAATAAAAAAAAAATCGGTAATAAAAATGCATAACCATGCTCTATAAAACAAAAATAATTTGAGTATTATTATGCCGCAAAATAGCGCAGCGACGAAATGAAACGGGATACGACCAAAATGATTTATCGTCGATCATCGACCTTTGTGAATCTTATAACACCTGACCTAGAATTATTATTAGGTACCATAATATTATTTATTACTATCTGTACAAAAGGAGGACACTGTTTTGAAAAGATTAAGAATTACCACAGTAACTGCAAAATTGGATAGAATTTAAGCGCTTAGTGTACTTAATATTTCATTTAATACGTCTATATAGCTATACCACTTAATTACCTATATTATATATATATATATATAAAAGAGAGAGCTAGAGCATATATGTATAAAATATTACCGTTGTATCTCAATTGTTAATCAGCAATAAAACTATACGATACGTCAATAAGACGTAGGTGTATTTTGTCACTGATGATTTTACCGCTGTTGAATTTCTAATCCATCAGGTCAAAATGTGCCGTTGCCGACGGATTTGAAAGAGCTGTATCGGTCATATCAGCAAGAAATACACGCTAACTCGTACAACACTGATGTAAACACCATACCACTGACATCTGCCATGCAATCAATCGACAAGAGGTAAGTACGCTGTTGTTAGGCAAGTGCATAAAAAAAAATTCGTGGAAGCGAATCCCCCGGAACCCCAAAAATCTTCCTGTTTCGTGTCTGGTTATTGTTATTGATAGATTCAAATGAGAATAACATTTAAAACCAATGTTATTTACATAGCTATGGCGCACGTTGACACCAAGCATATTCGAATTGCTTCTCGTTAATTTTATTTTAACGGTCATTCAAATTGCCTCCTACTTTTACTTTATTTAATATATATATATATATATATATATATGTATAGGTAGTGATGACCTTCTTGTATTGGAATCGTCTCGGATAGTTAAAATCAATTTATACTTTGAATCTCAAACATTGGCATTTTTTTTTTTTTTAATTAATTAACAACAATTATGAATGCACATATGCACATATTATACACCAAATCCACTCTTATACTATAGAAAAAATAAATACATTTAATAATAAGTCAATAATTAATATAAAATGTGTAATGATAAATATAATTAGGTATTAATGATTCAATAAATGAAATGACTTGTCATAAATTTAAGTTATTTTTATAATAAAATTATATTTTAAAAAATACCTATACCAATACGCAGTAATAATAAAAATAAATAAAATAATATCATTTTTTAATTCTTAACTTAATAACCAAGTCCCCGTATTAGAAATTTTTAATGGGTACGAGTCTGGCCAACAAACTTCTAAATTCCATTGTGCCAATAGAAACAAGCTCATACTTCTCACTAATTTCTTTGAAAGTAACACTTTTAGTTTTTAAAATTTTTTATTTGTTACTTTTTAATAACTTATTGTAATACAAATTTATGTAAGTCTCTAAAATGTTTTAGTTTACTAACTTAGAACTAAGAAGGGGTACCTAAATAAGTTTATAGGTAAAAAGGGGTACAGTGTTTATAAAAGTTTGAAAATCCCTGACTTTAATTTATAATAAATACAATATGTTTTGTTTATGTATTATATTGTGTTAATTACATTGCAGTTTCGAGAAAGCAACCATCGATGATCAGCAGGACAAAAATAGAACGTATACCGCTGAAAGTCGTGTTCAACCGATTACGCCGGAATCGAGACTATACACAACTTCGAGGTACCTATCTAAAGGCAATGCACAGAATTATGATTCACTAATTTATTGCTCACCCCCTTTTTTCTTTTATAAATAGAAAATTAGAATATTTTTAAGTTTTTAAGAATATTTTCGAATACTTTGATTTTTTATACCATTTTACCATTTAAGAAGTCCCAAAGCTTTGGCGATCTAAACTTCTTTACAAATCATAATCCTTTTCCTGTAAATTTTAAACAACTGACTTTTTTTCAACTATTAACACCGCATCATATTGAAATTCGAATAAGTAATTTTTGAGGTATTTAACTTTGTACTATCTAAGGATTATAATAAAATAAATTAATATTTATGTATTAACATTAAAATTACAAGTTAATCTTATACACACTTAAATTAGCATAATATGAAGTTGCATTCTTATTATTTTTGTACACCATGTGAACCCGTTTTCTTAACAATATTATTTTATTCAATAGCGTCGAAATCAATTTATTATAGTATGTTCATGCGTTGTCAATTGGACAATTGTGATATTATATTTTGAATTTTGATTATGAGTGGGTGGTTGTCTGCTAATCGTGGGTGAACGTTCTGAACGTTATTATGAAATTTCAAATCTACAAAACATAATTTAATATTATATTATAACACAAATCTGCATATATTATAGGTGTTTCTGTGCCAATGAATTGATATAATATAATAATATGCTAATGCGCACTGTCCGTTACAGCAATGAGAGCTTAGCGGCTGGCTTCGACTGGGAAAAGGATCAAGGAAGTTTGCCGCCCATCAATCAATCGGTAGCCGTTCCAAACTCCAGAGACGAAATCCCATCGCCCGTTCCGGCTTCCGTGCTGTTTCCTCCAATTTCTAATCGCTTTAAATAAGGTTTCTCGATTCTTCCCGTCTACTTGATTATGCCTAAAATAAAAATTAACAGTATAGACGTCGCGTATCGCGTAGTAGGTACCTACTGCCATTGGTTTTTCGTCAATACATTAACGTAATACATAGATATTTATGTATCTGTACGAATGATAATTCTAGGAAATGTTCATACTATGTAACTATGTAAGCTTTACATGCTACATAGTTTGCAACGTGACCGTTTGCTTTCAAAATTATTAGCACCCTGCAACGAATATCGATAAAAAGTAAAAAACCATAATTTAGTATAAGTATGTACCTACTACCTACCTATAGGTACAATTTTATATTTACATTTAAATAAATACCTACTACATATATCTATTTAATATTTCAATATTGTTAAATAGTTTTGAAATTATGACAGATATTCTTTCATTAATTGAATCATTTAGTACGCTAATAATATATATTTAAATTTTTGATTTTTCATAAAATCGTGAATTCGACAACAAAAATGTAGGTAGGTAGGTATGGGTTAGGTACCTATGCGATTGCCTTTAATCCTATCACAATCGATCGATTTTATACCAATCGATTGATTATAATTTATAGTAAATACTATAATTTATAAACCAATAGATATAGATAACTTATATACAATACTAAATTTCCTTTGTTTTAATGTTGTTAGTTATAATGTTCTAAGTTTGTAACGTATCAGTATAAAAATAAAACATTTTTATTTGTTTTTTGTTTGGTTAGCAAAATACCACTAAAATTAAAGTGAATAATATATAATATTTTAATTACCTTTACGATCAACAAATATATTCAACATTTTTCAATCGATTTGTGTTTTATGTTATTCTTATTGTATATATAAATGTATTATAGGTACTATGCATACCTATCATAGGCGCAAAGAGTTCAAAGTTATTGTGAGAACTTTAACCCCCTTTCTCACCATACTATTTTTGTGATTGTACAAAAATAATAATCAGTATAGAAATACATTTAACTTTGAAAGTTATTTAACACACATGGGACCCGATATTTGAATGAACCGTTCAACCGTCTCATTGAAGTTATATATATAACCTATATATATATATATATTACCTATATATATAGGTAATAGAAATAAATGTACAAAAAGTATATTATTAAAACACATAGAATAAAATTGATTTTTTACTTTTATTAGTATCTTTAGTTATAAAAATGAAATTACAGTAATTAGTATTTTAACTCAAATTTATAACAATATAATTTTATGCAGCACATTCCGAAATAATAAAGTTACAATATTTTACATCAGAAAAATAAAAACCGTGGTCATTCATAAATTATAAGACTATAAATTTAAAACAAAGATTAACAGTTATAAAATAAACAAATAAAATAAATTTATTTTTAACATTTTAAGGTCATTACATTTTTAATTATCACGTGAACTTGATCTATTTGGTAATTAATAAACCTTTCACTAGTAAAAATGAATTTATAATTTGACTAATGTCAAGTATTAGATCAAATTCAATTTACTTGAAAAATTAAAAATTTTATGGTTAAACAAAAATCGTATACTTTTCTATAAACATTTTTTTGGAGGAATGTTAATATTTCTAACATAGTCATAATTAACAAAAAAAAAAAAAATAAATAACAAGAATAATACAAATAATAACTGTTAATTTAAAAAAAAACAATACATTTTATTACAGTTTCTAATAAAGGAAATTAAAGTAATTTAAGGCTAACTATCAATGATTTTTTACAATTTTATTGTATACTGAAGTTGGATACAAATTAAGAATTAATTATTCAATTAATCTATATTATTATGTTGTTGTACCAAACAACTTAAATTATTATACTAAGACTTGAGGAATGTTAATATAAATTAACAAATAAAAATTTGGCAACTTTTGGAAGTTTAGAAATTACTCATGGTATACATGTGTTAGTTTCAGGAACATATTATTTTACAAGATAATCTTTAAATGTACATTAAAAATGTATTGCTTATTAATTAAATAAGCTATACATTTTCAAGAAAATTAATACTTATAAATTGAAAACACCACAATTTCACTGTGTTTATATCGTAATAATATGTACCTATAAATAATTTCCCCTTAATATTGTAAGATTCAAACTTTTTGATTTTGTTGCAAACTTATTGCTTTGATTATAGTCTATAAATTATTTAAATTTATTAGATATTTTTCTAATATGTAAGATATTAAAAATTGAATTAATGAACACTGCTTACAGTTAAATACAAATAAATAAATAATTTTTTAACCCCTTCAAAATACTTAAATTAGAATTTGTTCAGCATTAATTTATGAAAATAATATTGGTATCTAGTAGTTATTGCATGTTAATTATTGTTGAAGAATGAATAAATAAAATAGTTCGCCGATAGCATAAAAATTCAATGAAATATTGCATGTAACTATGGTTTTGTTATTGCAATTAATTATGCTTTATAGTAACCGAAGTTCAATCGTAATTGTTCCAAAAAGACAAATGTAAGAATGGTTTGAGGAGCCAATCTCACAAACGCTGGAACATAACCCTAAAAAAAATAAAAATATGTATAAAAATATTTTACAAGAGAAATAATTTTACCTTAAAGAATCCCATTGGTCCAAGCTTGGCAGTATATCTAACTAGATCAAGTGTGCCCTAAAAAATGTATTCAGTTTAAATTAAAAACAATTAATTAAATTAGTCATTTTTATTATTTAATTATAACATACTGAAAATTCGCCTGGTTTAGCATTCATTGCTCGAGTTTTTAATACATCTAAAGGTTGAGTTAGGGTTGTTGCAACAGCACCCTATAAATTCAGTAAATAATGAAAATTGCATAAAAAAAAATAATTTAAATTGTATTCCACTTACAGCAGTAAGACTAGATAAAAAGTGCGTAGTGGAGTTGTCACCAAAGTATCCGGATGATAATAATAATTGTTTTACTTGATCATAAAATGATAACTGTCCAACAGTCATTAAAACAGCACGCATTGTAGCTGTCGATGCGCCCGAAAACAATCTGGTAAACCCTTCTTCTCGCCAAACGCGTATAAAACCATCAACAGCATGTTTGTAACTAAAACCATTAAATTGTAATAAAATGTATTTTTTACTTAATTTAAAGAAAACATTAAGATGTGATGATTGATGAGGTTTAACTGTTTAAGCGTATACTGTTTCACATCTATATCTCATCTCAATAAATTATACTTTCTGTACTCAAAGTTTTTCATAAACATCCATGTGTTGGATTGAATATTGACACCCAAACTTTGATTTTTCTACAGAAGTTGATACAATGCACAAATCAAATGGATTCAAATCGTGAAGGTTTCATGTTAAACTAATAAATATATGCACACCAAAGCTCTGTTAATACAATGTGAATACTGAATACTTAAATAAAATGTTAGTATTTCATCATAATCATACTTTCTGCGCGATTCCAGTGGTAACTTTACATCATTCTGCATTCGTACGTTAATCATATCAGCTGGGGTTCCAACAAATCCACCAGCCGCCCCTGCAGCAGAAGCTAATAACACTGTTTTATAGAATGGAACATTTTCTCCAGGTTTGGTCATTGCTTGTTTTCCAACCTAAAATTAAATACAATTTGAAACAAATTATAGAGCTTGACAAACACTTTAATGCAATACCTCATATATTCCAAATCGCACAGTTGAATATGACAGTTGTCGACACAATGATGCTGAAATACCTGTATACAACGAGAACACTCCTTGTTCTCTGATGATTTTCATTGCTAAACGGCTGACAGAAATTTTTCCTTCTTGTTGTGTTTGTAGATGTACCTGTGCATCAGTTACAAAATAGTTGATTCAGTTATTTACACTAATTTAATATTTACCTTGAGCAAGTCCAATGGATGTGTACAACATGCAGCACCAGCCGAACCAATACCACCGAAATACCATCGTGAAAACTTTTTACTTTTATCATTGACTGCCATTTTATTTCTGTTTTACAAAACACGACCTGATGAGAGTATAAATTTACAGTAAAAACGAATAGACAAGAAAATAGTTAAATTTATTTGTAAATATCACTGCAATTTAATTAAAATAATTCTACATATTCTTAATGAATGTTGAACAAAGCAGGCTCTTTTGCAGATAATTTATTCAGTGCTTAGTGTCAAAGTGACAACAAAATCCAAAAATGTTAACTCAAATAGAAATCCTAATGATCGATATTTAGTGTACCTACGGTAGAAACCCTTACCGGGGAAAAAAAAAGATAAATGTAGTGGAAGTTCTATGATGTTCCCGGACGTCCTTACATGAACTAAAAACTAACTTATCAACTTTCCCCTCGGGTTCCGGTCATTATTAACACATTAATATTCGTCTCGGCCGTGGGGGGAATGTATACTTTATTGCTAATTTGTAAAATATAAGTATTTAACAGCGTTGACTGTCGATTGCCGGTATACCGTCTAATGTCTAAAGGGCGTAAAGGGGGGGTGAAGGACAAATTATGATAATCCAAGGTCAAATAAGTCACACGATAAGCGATATAAAAAAAAATGTAAATACAGCAACCTCCACAGACTGGAAACGAGCTTGTTATCACAAAGTAGATAAATATATTATTTTACAACGAGCCGAAGCTTAGATCATAATATCATATTATTATATTATTATAGTTTATACTAATAATACTTAATGGCATGATACTATGATAGAAATATCATATTTTGATTTTGAATGATCATTTCTATCATGGTTAAAATAGGTTTATGGTCCGAAGCGCTTAGTCTCAAGTCTCTCAACTCAAAAATAGTCGTTAGTCAAATCCGATATCTTTATAATACACATGTGTAATAATAATAAGTTATTTAATAAATAATTATTGTATTATCTACTTGTTGTTAATTTTGTTTCAAATTTTTATTTAAAAAATCAATAGATATCTACACTCAATAGATCGGCCACTCGTAACTCAAGAGTCGAGAGTACTCACTACTCAATATCTTGACTCTTGAAATAATTAACTACTAGAGATATAAATATATAATCTCAAGTTTTCGTGAACCGTATCACAATTGTAATCACAATCGCGATAAAAGCAACACGGCCTGAATTCGTGTATACTGTATAATAATAGCAAAGGTCTCAGACTGGGTTCATGTCTGCGCACACTTAACGACTTGTTTATCCATATTATTATATTATAGTCATTAAATCATTTAAATCATTATTTCTAATTCTAAACGCTACGCTATGACGGTACGTCAGACTAATAATTGACAGTCAAAAAGTTCCGAATCTTCCGATCATACCAGGCACCAGCTCGTTAGTGTAGTTGTTGTTGTTCTGTGCAGCAGCTGTGTTGTTGTTGTTGTTTTTATCATGACTCGTGATAAGAGCAGTGTTGGTCTTCCACGCGTTCGTCGCGTTCCTACTTCCGATAGCGGGAAAAGTTTAAAACTAAAATCGCTAAATAAAAGCTACTTTCAAAGTTTCAAAGCTTAGACTACCGGTTGATGGACACTGTTTACTTCGCCGTCTATAACCGCTGACACGATGACCAATGTGGACGTTTTGGAACAATTGCAGCTGGTGCTCAGGCCCGACTTGTCGGACCGGCGGATCGTGTGCGTCGAAGAAACAGACACCGCCAAATCGGACGTGATCCTATCATTTTACATGTGGTACGTGTTCACCAAGACCAACCGGCCCGTGTGCATGGTTGGTGTTCGAGACACCTATGGTCACTACCAGAACGTAGGCCTGAAGTCCCATTACAACCTGCTGTCAATGTATAATCAGAAACGGTTTGAGTTCATCGAGTCCGTTGTGTCCGTTGACAGTCTGGTCGGCTGCGCGCAGGACCTGTTGCAAAAGTACCCCACCGGATTAGTCTACATGGTGGTGGACGACATTAGTTCGCTGTTACTGTTGGGTGAGAAATTTGAAGATATTGTTGGATTCCTGGTGTTTGCCAAGAGCCAACCTCGCCTTTGCCTTGTGCTGGGTTGTTGGAAACACAAGGCAGACGATTCGGCTAAGAGGTTAGCATCCACTATATCACATCTGGCCGACATCAGAGTGGCACTGGCACCGTTAATCACAGGGTTTTCAAATACTGCGACAGGCACTATGAGGATCACTACACATGAATCAATGTTTTGCATAGACGACGTGTCTTACTTGTATAAGTTGGCTGATAATGGACTCAAGTTAACTTTAAATTCAGGCAATGTCAGATAAAACCATTAAGTTTTTAACATTTTATGAACTGTTATAAAGTTATTTGATTCAATGAGTGCTGGTTGTATAAAAATAATTTAAACATTGTAAATAAACATCAACAAACAATAAATTTTCCATTTATTTTATTAAAAAAAAAAAATGTACACAAGCAAAAAAACACACAATAATATAACATAATATTTAAAATTCAACAGCCATTAACAATAATCATAAATCACAGGAAATCAAAAGTAGAACATAAATTCATAACAATTAGATCTTTTTTTTAATAAATAAATACTTAAATAACTTTACACTTTATATAAAGATAAATTCATTATTTACAGTTTTAAAAAACTTTATTTACAATTTAATAAAAAATCTTTTCAATGACAAAAAATAAACAATAAATTCCTACTTCTTTGTATAAAATTGTAAAACATAATAAATCACACTATATTTTTATAGGTACTTTAATTTATAGTTTTTTGTAATTAATATACATAATATAAATATTTAACCATTGTGAGTGTATAATAGTTTATTGTATTATAATATTTTAATATTCTTTTGTTTTTAAATCAATTCAAAATTTCAAAATGTATTAAGTAAAGTAATAATAGACTATAGTCAAATATTAGAAAAAAAAAATAGGTATCTATATTCAATGAGTTCTTTTTAAAATATAGGAAATAGGAATGATAAACACTATTTACAGTATTATATTGATATTGCTAGTATGGATCATATAAGCAATATATTATAAATTATTGATTTACTTATATTAAATTGCATTCAAAATATATATTATGTTCATAATTTTAAACTTGTAACAATTTAATGAAAATATGTATCACTATTTTGTCTAATCTACCATAAAGATGCTAGTAAATATTTAAAAAAAAAATCTATTTGTACAATGCAACTAGATAGCGTGATAGTGCTAAAATATATGTTCTAAAAACATTGTAATTTGCAAATTTGGCATAAAAGCTTCCTCAAAGATAAAAGACAGTATAAGATAAATAATAATAGTTTAAGCAATTATTTTACTTTGTTAAATTAATATGTTAGATAACTTCAAAACTGTAGCTTGGTTACACCGCTTAAGCACAAATTCACATTTTGGTTGGAGCCAAGGTTCACCGTCAACCTGAACTGGTAATTTTTGCAATAATTTAATCTGTCAGTCATAAAATGTTTTTAATAAGCAAGCAATATAAATTTATCAATTGTATAAAATATAAATACATAAACATAAACACATAACTTACTCTGATCACAGATGCTTGACCAATTCTAATAGGTTCAGCAATTCCCATTTTTAACTGTGCAATGTGTAAGGAAGATCTTATTCCAAGTACTTCCAATAATCCATCATCAATAAACTGTGCACCAAATTCATTACCATCATTAGCTCCCAATTTCCATAAATTAACACCAGCACCCCAAGATTCAATATTCACAATTACAATAGATTCAATATCTGGTAAAACTATTCTTTTTTCATCCATATACAGCTCAATCATATTAGATAGACCTTGACACTGATGTTCTAAAAATTGTTGTGTACCACACCCTACATATATTATTTTATTCAACAGTGTACTATTGAATAAGTATAATGGTGACTTCCTAGTATGATGAAAATCCAATGTTATTTGAGCGTCCAGACCGATTCCTAAATAGTTATACATAGTGATAGTGTTTGTTATTTTTATCTTTTTCAACACATTTGACAAAATATTCACTTTCCATCTAGTAAAAAATAATCAGCATTAGTTTCGGTTGATAACCCTTTTATAATTAAGTTAAAAAAAATTGAATTAACCTATCTAATTTTATAACTGAAATGTTATCAAGAGAATTCACTATTCCAGAACAATCAGAATCTGAATAGGAAGTTCCCCATCCCAAAACTCTAGACAAGTCATTGCCAGTACCAAGTGGTATAATACCTACGGCGGGATCAATCTGAAAACGTTAATTTGATTATTAAAATATTGTTATATCATTTATATAACAATAATGGATTTATAATTACTTTTAATTGTAAATTATGAATGCTGTTTAGTACACCAGCTACTGTACCATCACCACCAGCAACCAAAACAAAAACACATTCAAGTTGTGTGGTTTTTAACCAATCCAAAGCTTTTTCTGGAGGGCAATCAATAACATCATATACCTGTATAGGATTTAGTAGACGCCGGAAATGAGATATTATTAAAGTTCCATCATTATTACCAGATTTCTTGTTTGCTAAAGTATTACATAAAATACATTTTAAAAATATATTGAATTTATTTAAATAATTACTTACCAAATATGATTAATGGTGTCCAGTCTTCCCAACCAGGGTGAATAACTTTTTCAATTGTTTGCTTGGATACATTTTTAAATCGGTTACTTGTTTTTATACAAAATGGAGGTATAATATATTTACGATATATTCCAAAATCACATTTCTAAAAAATATAATAATAAAAAAATATGACTATCAAAACAAAAAAATTAACCTTGATTATTTATTAATGTTTCAATAACTCTGATATAATAATGCTGTTTAAAAACCTAATTGAAATTCCAATTATAGTTATATTTAATTGTTATAATTAGCAGTATAAATTTAACATACATTTATCAATGATTAATATAAATATAAAGGTACATATTATTAAGTTTTTAATTTAATAATTTTAAATATTAAAATAAGTAATTAAAAAAAAATTAAAATTAACTTATACCTGAATAAATTGATCTATACAATTTTCATGTAAAAATCTCCTACACCATAGACATTGGAAAAAATGTCCAAGAATACTATCAGTGTCATCATCCGAGGAACAAACACAACATGTAACATCAATTAACAGAGCTATAGAAAAAAAAAAAATTATATCTTAAAAGTGTTTAAATAATAACTATGTTAAATTATTAAATTAATTAATAATTACATTTGTTCCAGTGGTGTGTGAAATTCTTAGATGGTCTATTAGTACTTAAGACCTTACAACTAATCCGTTTGTTAGCTTTTTTTACACAGCCCAAGTCAACAAAAATCCCACAATTATCACAGTATCGAATTTTAGATCCATGCGTTAATGTTTCACACACAATACATGCATTTGGATCCTATAAATAAATAATTATCAGTAATTTGGTTTTTAAACCTTAAATCTTTATGTTAGAAATAAACCCAGACTGATTAATATTACTTACACTCAGTATGTAAGATGGTTTTTCGACCCACACATGAGATGACAAACCTTTGTCATCTATATCACTTTCAGGAAATAACCATCTGAACGCTTTAATACTAAAAACAAACACTACAATTGCGATTAGAAATGCAATTATGCTGGACGTCACTAGATCATCTGTATCCAAATACATCTTAAGTCTGAAATACGTTGAAAATAAAAATGAAAAAATTTCAGTTTTATATTATTATAATTACGAAATATAAGGAGGTACAGATGAATGTGTAATACACAAAAAAGGTTAATTTATTATTTAAATAGGTAATACCATTATCGATTTACTTTACAAATTCTGCTGAGCCTGAGCGGTATCTATTACTGTGTTAAAAAATGAAAACGTTGCGTAGTATTTCGCACATATTATCTGACCTTTTTAACATAATATAATGCTAAATGCGCAAAGTCTTTTGTTGTAAAATGGGTAATGCGTACTTAAAGTGGCAGGCATTGTTTATGATACGTTTTGGTTTTATTTTTACATTTGTAAATCTCTAGTAAATTGTAATGTAATTCGTAATATAATTTTTAATTTATTGATCATCCAAACTTCAAAATATAAATATTTAGAAATGATAACAATTTCATATCAATCCGAATAGGAGGTAAACACGCATGACACAGTATATATATATATAAATGATATAATATTATGTGGGTAAACGGTAAACTGTAAAAATATGAAGTGGGAAAACAAAAGAAACAGGTGTAAAAAAATAAGTAGATAGTTGAGTTGTAATTTATTACCTAATACCTAGACGTTCTATTCGTTCCAATTTCTAAGACCATGAATCATGATAGAAGTGATAGAAGTGGTACTAGTGGTAAACTTATCACGTGACACACATAGATAATGACAAAAAACTCAAAACCGTTTAGAAATGAAAACTTATTTAAACCAACTTTACATATTATACATTAACTTGACTGCAGTCGGTGAATTAGTTTTTCATTAATTTTTCTTTAACTAAATAGTTTAATTACAGCGCCACCAACTAGCTAAGTAGTTTTAAAAAATATTTATTTTTACCTATTATCATTTATTATCAGTATAGCTGGAACATTAATTATTCTAGGTATCTATCTATAACTGGTTATAACTTATAAATTATAATAATGCAGTATGAGCGTTCAGCGTAGTACCTATAACTAAATTGGTTGTTCTGTACTTATAGCAGTTAAACTAGTTAAAGTCTTAAAGGCTTAGGTACACCTATAAAGCATTGAGCTTATAGAAAATATAAATCATTATTTTATAAGCGGTATAAAAAATAGGTTAATAGTTAAATACTTAAATATATATAAATATAATATAATATAAAATAAATATACTACATACACAGTAGGTAGATATTCGTTAAATTAAACCGATTTAAAATTTTCCCACACCGAAATAATTAACCACGTAAATTATATTATCCAAATATCCCGACGTAGTTATTTTTCACACCGGTTTGGTCTAGCGAATTTGTAATTTGTAATTGTTATAAATTTCAATGTTATTAATTGCATTTTAAAATATTATATCTATGTGCTAAAACATTTAATCGTTGACTTTATACTAAAGTATAAAGTCAATGCATTTTATATAGGTACCTACCTACATACCAAGGATATCTAGTATAATATACAATATACATACCTATTAATTATTATATATTATACCTACCATATATGTATATGACGTGTGAAAGTATAATAAATGTGAAATATTATTTGTTAAAGACTGTAACTAAAGGTTTTTAATTTTTATAATGTGATTAGTGATTACCAACATTTTATTTCGCGTTCCCCTTGTAGATTTTCAAAAAGTCTAACAAATTTGTATACTTACCTATTACTATTTTATATACCTAAATGATACAATTTTCAAATATTTAGATTCTTTTTGAGCTTCTAATTATAGGTATGAATATTGATTTTACAATGATGATCGATGAGTGTTTTTTTATTCTGTTTGTCATCACCTCTTAGGACAGTAAATATTTTTTTGATTTTTAATAATGTGTTTGGTTTATGCTACAGAATTTGATCTAGATGGATTTTGGTGGGGGGTTATATATTAATAGCATTTTTTTATATACCTATCTATTTAACTAGGAAAAACAGAAATTTTTAACCAATTTCAATATAGGACTAAATCAATATTGTTTTTTTGATATAACTCAAAAATTCATAAATGAATAACCTTAGACACTTGAAGATTCCACCAAACTATGTTAATGATAACATCTTCGAAATATTTTGACTATTTTCGAAATATTTACAACTATGGGTGCCACTAGAGGAGTGCAAGTAGGTGCACGTTCATCAATCACCACTGGCTTTTCAAAAAAAAAATAAAATATTTGAATGGCGTTATATTTATATAATATATTATAGAAGTAGAAATCAGCGTATACTATGCATGATGCACCCTCTGATAGAAATTCTAGTAACTATGTTGACAAGCATGATAACATTTCAATTTTTTCTAAAAATGTCGATAAAAAATATTAGCTGAGTGACAGCCTGAATCAAAATTCTTTAACATTTAATACAATATTTCACAATTTTTTTTTTTATTATAAAATAAATGTATAACATTATACATATATTATATAATATATAATATATATTGTTACATTTAACTACATATTATATATTAACTAATATTTTTCGAATGCATTTAAAATTCGATTTTTTAAGAAATCGGCAAAAAAAAAA
>VUJU01003848.1:0-19775 GCA_009835225.1 Aphis craccivora | reverse complement strand
TTGTATATAAGTAATACTGTTTTGGTTGGGCAGTAGGAAAAAAAACTAATGAAAAATAATTGTTATATTTTACACTATGAATTATAAAAAGCTGGTAAAACAATTTTGGGAAACTTTTAAAAGTTCCATAAACAAACACTGTTTTCATTTTGCTAAATGTCTCTAAATTATGTGAACAATTAAAAATTACAATATTTTTTCACAATCACTAATAAGTTTAGAATTTTCAACACGATTTTTTATTACATCATAATTCTCTAATGTATCATGTAGTTTTGTCATGTGTAAAGTCTTAGGTAATTTAGTTGACTTACTTGATCGACTAACGTGAATATATTGTTTTACTCTAAAACGTTATGCACTATAAGCTGTTCAATATCTCCATTGAACCATTATCCAATATGTTTTCACTATCTTCCTCATGATTGTGTTTGAAGTTACATTCTTCAATATTATTTAAATTATTTATTTAAAAAAAAAAAAATTGCATTTTCTTTTTGCACAAGTTCAACATTCCATATTTCCCGATAGTTATTTTTGGAATTCGTTTTTGAAACCGTTAATATCGAAGAGTTTTTTATTTTTTTCACTGAAAATCACTTCCATTTTAACGCACACACTAGGTTTGTTGTCACAAGACTGACGAAATATAATCAATCTATTAGATATGAAATTAATATTCTTTCCCAGACATCGTAAAACCTAATAAAATATTATAAGATTATCGATTGGACATAAACGTATCTTGTAACAGTGAGTTGTAGACTGATTAACTGATAAGTAATTTTATTCGGAAACCAATTCGAACAGTTGTATATTGGAAAGTTTTTTTTTTTCGGGAACAAATTCGTACACAATTAATTGACCAGGGAACTAATTCCACATTTGCCATATAATTGTATCATTTAAGTATTATTAATATATTATTATATATATTTACTAGTGATACCGTCCATAAATATCAGATGATATATTTAACGTAAGATACTCATTAATTTTTCGAAAAATATTAACGTTTTTAAAAAATTTTATATTTAATTTGAAATCGTTGGAAATAAAATTTTTCTATTTTTTATCGTAACCAATTTATAAGTGTTGAATTAAAACAACTAAAACATTCATTATTAATCAAGTGTAATTTTAATTACAAAAATAAAATTTTAAATAAGAATTTTATAAAAATTATAGTAGAGTATAAAATTTAGATTAGCGAAGTGGTATAGTACAAGGCTACCCCACAACATATTAAACACTACTCCACGCTTTTCTAAACTTCAAATACTTATAACTAATAATTAATAAACTACTTGTCAAAAATTTGAATTTTGTAGATCGAAATATTCCTAATAATATTGAGATTTAGAATATAAAATTGAAATGTATGTTGTAATTTAAAAGAGTAAAAAATTAAAAATTAAAGTAAAAAATATAACCTTGAATCATATAATTATTGATGAACAGCGTATAATTAATTTATTATAACCGATTTTAAAAAAGTTTATCATGGCCTTCTAATTAAAGAATTCAAGCTACTCAATATTGGTGATATTTTCCTCTCCTTGCAACTTTTTAAAGCTATCTAATAGAAACGAAATTATTTTGATATTTAACTATATCTCTATCTCTATCCACTTTGACAAATTGCACATGCGGCATCCAATGGGGATGTTACATTATTCCTCTATTTTTCTCACTTATCATTAATTAATTCAATAAATGGATAACTTAAGCTAAATTGTTTCATTTTGCTAATGATATTAAATGTTCTTAAAAAAAAATTTAAAAAATGATGATGTTTTCAATCCAATTGTCAAAACCTTTGCTTCTTGAATAAAACATATTGATTAGCTTGTCTTAGACAAATTTCATGCCATAACCTTATCTAGGTAAATTAATCCCATATTTCGTTATCTTCAACAGTCATATACTGTTAATGAAATTCTTCTTAAGAAAGTTTTATCTTGAATCGTACTCCCTTTATGAACTTAATCATGATATTCATACTTCTGTTAATAAAACAATCAACTTTAAGATTTTATTAAACCTAACATTAAAATGTTAGTTTTCATTAATTATCTTCGCATACTTTAATTTGGCTTAGTTGAGTTGATTTTTAGGTATACTATAGTTAATTGGAATACTTTTGGAATATCTTTTTAAGATTATTTAAGATTAAATCGTGTGCAAAATAAATAACTCTCTTAAATTGCATAGGTATACATACGAGTATACAACAGGATTGCTCACTTATTTGGTCACAATTAAATACTCGTACTTTATTAAACTGCAACTTCTCTAGTTCTACGTTCTATCACCGACGACAACTTCATCTTTTCCATTCTTAATGGATTTTCAGGTGTGCACTTTGCCTGATTGATTTGAATTTAGAACATATTAATTGTAATCATGTCAGAAACTATACTATTTTCTAAATTTCTCTTTATTTGACTTCTTATGATCAAAACTATCCAACATAGTCTACACGATATGCTTCGTTATACAATAAAGAGTTCTCAAATCTATGTTAAAAATTAAATTATATTTTATTAATATTTATTAATATACCACAGCCGTCATTGTATTATTATTAACAAAATTTTGTTTTTCTATAATGATAACGATACTTTAAAATTGATTACACATTTGATTAATTATACTATTGCGTTGATATTTTGCAAAGATTAATTTTCCTTTTAATTAATCATAATTCATTATGACCACTTAATGTTTTTCCAATTCAGCTCCTCATCATCGTTTTCCGGCCATGCTATGATTAATGCGCGAGATATATTTTAGTTAAAATAATTAAGTTTGTCTTTTTCTCTCTCTTCATAAACCCTTGCCGACGAAAATATTTTTTTATATTGTACACAAACAATATTACGTATTTATGTACAGTTATAGTTAGGGTAGTTTTCATTTTTGCTATCGAAATACATATTAAAACACGAATATTTATATTACTTACTAATAGATTTTTTTCTTCCTTATTATCAAAAACTATTTTTTGATTACTTATTTTGTTCATAATTAATTAATTTGTTTAAAAGCAATCAAATAAAGTTTTAAGCGTTTATCGATCAATCGACCAAATGTAATAAACTGGAAGAAGTAAAAATAAATATGGCAATAATATTTCCATATGATATTTTTAAACATGTATTTCAATTACCTTTTTTAAATTTTATCTTCATAACACAAAATAAATTCATTATTAACTTTATGGCATGTGGGTTATGTGAATCCTGAAAAAAATTAATAATAATATAATGATTATTTAACCGATTCTAGGCGCTCATCACTATTTATCACTTAAACGCAAACTATACTCCATACCACGAATTAAACGATGCGTAATATATTATCATCCTTCTATAATGTATTGTACAGATACTATAGCTTCACGATAACCACTGAAACAATTATCTCGCAAGAGCTTAATATTATACATTTACACTGCTGTAGTGCTATGGTTATATTTCTGTTAACCTACTCAAAACGTTATTTAAAACACACTCCCTTTTGACCCATTATTTTACATCAAACCGTGTAATATATTATTATATCATTATATGTATACGTACACGTACGTATAGGTTATCGAAATTATAAAACATTCATTCTATTTTAGATTTCGAAAGAAGTAATAAAAAGTTTTTTATGCAATTTTGTGGTATTTTTCTTATGTTTCCTAAATTACGGATTATGTAAATAAAATCTTAATGTGTCATTTATCAATATTATATACATATATTAACTATAAGTCGCACCAATTATAACAAATTGTACTTCACTGAAGGTAATTTCCGAATTTCCAGAAATTTTTGAGGAGAACACAAAATATGATGACAAATGTGATAAACAACACCACACTAGTTTTCAACAAAAAGTTGACTAGTATTAAGCAAACGAAATAATTAATAAATAATGCTCAAAATAGTTTTTAAACCACTATCAAGCGTTTATGTGAAAAAAATTCAACTAAGGCGAACATCGACTTCGTTAGAAAACTACCTAATCAATAATCGATTTTTGAATAGATTGTAAATTCCACAATTGTTTTGTACATTTATTGAAAATCACTAAAAAAAATCGAAAATGAATTACTTACCTTTATTTATATAAAAAGTTTGTTTAATGTGATACTCATAAATCTGATAACTTCCCTTCTAACTGTGATAGTTACATACTCACATTAAACGTTTAAAAAAATCACTGAAACCCTAAACCAATATATTCGCCATGCTTATTTTCATATAATTAAATATAGATTTAAATATTTGCTTTTGATATATTATAAAAATATCTCAATAATTTCGTCAACATAAGTAAACAGTAAACACATTATTCGTAAAAATTATTTTGGAAGAGTACTCAGTTGTTTCATGTATTATTGAATCAGTATTATTTACCTAATTCCTTAGTCACGAACAAATAAAATTTTATCACAACCCATCTACAATTAATTATTATTAAGTACCTAACGATTTAAATCAAGATGAATGTCCTTTTACCAATTATTAATCTATATATACATATATATAATATATATAAATGGATTTCTGTCTGTCTATCTGTCTTTTGTTTGTAGTCAACCACGGATAGGTTGATACAACCATGCCATAGCAACCATTTATAAACAAAAATGTCACCTCAAAATGTCTGTTTGAACACCTCTCGTGGTTGGGCCTATCACGTTTTAACTTAGCCCATAGAACTAATATATCTCTGTAACTAATTTCATCACAATCGGTCCGTACACTTAGAGTTGCAAACAAACAGACGGAAATCCATTTCACAGTTAACGAATTTAACACACCGTTTGAGAAATATAAGAGGTAGGATTTTTCACGGGATACGAAGAACATAGGTTCAGCTAGTTAAATATAATTTTAAATGTTATTTTCCGTCAACTTTTATTTGAAGATCTTATTTAAATTTTAAAAAATAAAAGTTATTTCATTATAAAATTCAGTAACATAATTTAATTTTATTGTATTGTTATGTTCTATTACTAAAATTCCTTATCTTTAATTTTAATATTTTAAACAAAAGAACAAAATTCAATTATTTAACACTGTTTAGCTGTAATGACAAACACGCTATAATGTTAAAAAAAATCAAAAGATAAGTAAAGAATAGCGATTGTTTAACGTTTTAGTAATTCGCTGTTTGTAAATGAAGCAATTTGTATTCAAATTAGGCTGTAAAAAAACTGCAATTTAGTTAAAATATTATACATACGCATTATACATTATACATATTATTATATATTATGAGATTGATAAACCCGTGTTTTTTCCTAGTCATTTATATTTATCAAAAACCCATGTTTATACTATTATAATAATAATTTACTCAATTTAATCAATATTATATTATTAAAAAAATAATAATAATAATAATAATCAAATTACAATGAATTTATCACAAATAACTACTGGATTAGCTCTATATTTTAATATTTCATCTATATGACGTGTATAATAATATTGTATAATTTCCCTATACATCATTAAAAATCTTTAATTAACTATAACTTTTATTATAACGAAATTATTATTTCCACTATTTTAAGACTTTAAATTTTCTATTTATATGCAATAAATATGTATATAAGTATATAGAGTATGTTATACAGTATACACTATACAGCATACTTACACTAATTGGTATAAAATATTCTTTTTATATCAGTTGTAATTGGGTCCGTCTGTCCAGATGATTCGTTGCTATCGTTACAAAATTCCACTGTTTCCAATAAATTTTAAAATTCTATATTGTATTATTAATAAAGTAAGTGGTAAAAACAGTGAAATTTATTAAATTATAATATAGTCTTATTAGTTTCTCTTTTTAGGAAAAAACATAGATCATTTATATGTCTTATGACAGATCATAGAATAAATTATTGATTTTGAGATTTATATACTAATATCTAATTAAACACAAGGGTAAATAATTATACATGATTATTTCGTTTTTAATGAACAATTTTGTAGTTTTAGTTCTATTTAATTATAGAAGTACCCATAAATCATTCACTTGATGATGAATTCTAAATACGTTATTTAGGTATAAGGTATACATTGTACTATTTTTTTGTTTTTATATTAACACTTAAGCAAAAAATGTACAGATTTTTTTGTAAATAAACGATTAATGAATAAAAAACAGTTTTCAGTTAAAAAATAAAGAACATCATGTACATATTAACCTTTACCTGAAAACTAGGACCATAAATCTATAGACAAAATAAATAATTTAAATACACAACTTATAAATATTTCGATTTGAAAATGTCATTATTGTATCAAGCGTTTCAGTTGAATTTTTATTAACCATCTGAAAAAGATACAATTAGGTTAGGTTAGAACCGTAAATATTTTATTCTTGAAATGTTTTTTTCGGTTTGACGCAACCTTGAATTTTCCACTTATATAGGTAATAATATTGTTAGGCGTGGCACTTGTTTACGTATATATACCAGGAAAATATGCGACTAACCAACTCCTGGGGCTGCATTGTCTCGCGGTTAGCTTTTATCGATTTCATACCATTCTGTGATTATAATATAACTCGTTTTTCGTCATATAAGTAAGATATATTTATAGCGGGAGCGCATATTATAAAAACCATTTTGTGTAGGTATATTACTCGCTATATATTATACGTTGTACATATATGTTTAGTACGTAGTGAAGTTTGTGTCTTCATTCCTTTAAAAATTAATGTATTTACATCTTACAGTTTTCTGTGATGTTACTTGTATAATGATAATAATAATTACCATAATGACTGATAAAATAACCAATCGTTATAATCAATTAGTTAAGCAGTGAACAACAACAACACAAAAAAAAAAGTTTTAAATTAAAACTTATAAAAATTATTGTATGTTAGCAACAAATTCAATGCCGTCGTCTCAAAAAAAGATTAATTATTTATCGACTTACTGCATATGATCATAAATAATATCAAATTTTATCTAACAAGTTATTATTATATATGCATATTAAAACTTGAAATCCAACGTTCTTTTATGTTACGACAGCTATTATCAGTATCCGTTATCAGACACCTTGTGTAAAATACTGGTATTATGTGTTTAAGCGTTGAACCGTTCCAAATTTTACAATAGGTGTATTTAAATCCCTAGTAACAGATAATAAAGTACCTCTAGCCAAAATAAGTAGGTATTAAAAACAATAAAAATTTTAATTGCATTTCATTTTTAATAATAAAAATTATTATTTCAAAATTTTCATAACATGACCATACTTCATTTTTTAGTAAAAATAAAATAATAATTGTCATTAATTAAAGCACAGGGTTACACTAAATTAATTTAAAAATACCAAATTTAAAAAAAAAAAATGAAATTTAAGTTTTAATGATGAAGTTGTTATGTATTACTTGTAATAAAATAATAGATCAAGGAATCGAAATGATTATTATTTTATTTACATTTTTTATTTTTATAGAAATTGTATTTTAAGCTAACTACAACCAAAACGTTTAACATCAAACGACTCTTAAATTTAATTATACTTTTAACTAAAGAAGTCTCCACTCCGTCAACTTCGTGTCATCTATTATCATTATTTATTCTATATTTTATTTAGTTAATAATATATTTTATAATGAATGATATCACAAACAAATACAATATTAAACAGTACTTTTTCCTCTATCTGTTACACATCAATAGTTATAAAACACACTAATTAGTTAAAAATAGTAAGTTATTTCGATCTCTCCAAAATCCAGAGCCGTAATAGTACGAGCAACCAAAAATATTAAAAACCAATTCCATATAGATACCATTATATTATATTCTATCACAGTTACTTAAATTTGGGGATTACCCAGATTCTGGTGTATTTCTAGGCAAGTGGAAAAATTAGACCTATAAATAATAGCAGTCCATTAGATTTTAAATCTCTTGGTATTTGTTTTTTTTTCAGTCATTTAAATAGTAGTAATAATAATTACTAAAAAAATGGACATGTCAAAACAAAATTATGTATTATAAATTGTTACTGTAATATTACTATAGTGCAAGACAATTATAAGTTAACAAGAGACAAAACTAGATTACTACTCCAGACAGTTCATCGACAATTGGTCGCACTATAATATAATAATAATATATTTCGTGGAAAATTGAATGTTTTAATAATATTATTAGGTAAATATTGAGTTATTCTACGCAGCAATGTACGTATATTATCTATACATTGCGCCGTGTTAAACTGTTAAAAAACTAAAATCAATTCGATCACATTGGCATTAGCTAGGATAATGGTAATATTATTATGATATTTTATTTAAATTTATTATAACGAGTTAAAATTCAACAATTATTATACTCACTACCAATTAAATTTTAACTGATTTCTTAATTAATGAATCTCAGTGAAATCAGGTGTACAATAGTGTTTATTTATGATCGATTAAAAATATAATTGTTTTTATCAGTTTATCTTAACTGTACATGAAAATGAATCTATTGTATAAATTTAAAAACAAACAAGAATAATATAAAATTTCGTAATATCCAATCTGAAAGGTTGTTTTAAAGAAACACATTTGGGCTTAGACGAACAGGGTATGCTCGTATTGTATATAATAATTAGTATGATAACACAAAAATAATCTACTTTTGTATAAAAATGTGAATTTCTAAATGTTTCTGGTAGTATAATAGTTATGTCGTATTATTACGTACCTATATTTCGCACGCCTACTTAGAATATTCACATCGCGTATCACAACTATTTATAACTATAGTACCTAATGCATTTCGTGTGTTTGTTTATGTATAGATCGTTATCCAAATTGGTGAAGGACCAGACGGCTCGGTAATGATCCGAAACGCAGAGAACAAACAGGGAATGTGCCCGGTGAAGTTCCTGCAAGAAGTGTGACAATTGGGTGAGCGATACGTGACGCATCGCTTTTCTATGTCTCGACGACCTTTCTTGAGCCCATGTAAGTATATTACAATATTATATATAGTTTTATATTGTATGTTTACACATTATATAGTATGATTCACCAAGGATGCTAACTTTATTTTATTCTTTAATATTATGGATTTATTTAAATAGGAATTTATGGAATTTTCAAGTACAATTGCTTATAACAGTGGTCAGCAACCCGCTGTCTGTGTAGCGATTTTTTGCGACCTGTGTTACAATTTATCCAAATTCAAAAATCACATTAATTTATTGGTGTTTTTTATTTTTATTAAAACTTTGTTAATACGTATATACTACGAACAATTATGTACCAAACAGTGATAAAACTTAAATAAATTAAATTTAGAAATAACTATAAACTTTGTTTAAAATTTAAACTATAAATAAAATAAGGTGTATGACCCGTAATTTTTTTTTCTTTTCTCCTTAACACCAAAAAGGTTACCGACCCCTGGCTTATAATATTATAGTTGAACAACAGCATGATTAAAATAATAGAATTTTGGAGGCCTATACTCTTGGTGAATCATCATCCTTAATTGTACACACATATTACGTTACTTCTTAAGTTAGGTTATATATTACGCAGTACTTACAATAATATTATAGGTGCAATAGTTTGTAATTATATTATATTTACTTAACATAGGTTAACTGATCTAATACATTTTTGTTTCGTCATTTATATTGCTAGTTTTTTAAACAATAATATATTAAGGCTATTGATTATCGTTGCAAGACAAAGTGTAGTCGATATTTAGACTCGATATAGAGAATCAGAAATCATCAGCAACAAATACATATTGTATACTTATATAATATATATATATATTCATATCTACTAACAGTTTTAGGATTATATTTATGTATGATTTCTGGTTAATATACATATTTTAAAATACAAAATCATTTTTTCCTATTTAAATTGTACGTCTCTGAGACAATTCCAAATGATTTTAATATATAAATCTCACAATATGTATTACAAATTATATACAAGTAATCTATTTAAAACCTTCGGTCTAGCCTCAAGAAAATCAATTAGTATTATCATAACCCAACGCCCTGTCAAAACCCACCTGTTATTCAATACTTGTATATTATATAGTAGGTAATATGATATGTATGTATAATGTATACAATACATCAGCAACGTGACGCTACTTTAATAAGCTATAAGTTGTAAAATGCATAATATTATAATATTAATATTATCACATTCGTTTTTTTTTTCAAACAGCTTTGCCCTCGGACTACGAGAGATACGACGACGACCGGCCTTGCGTTCGTCGACATTCTAACTCGCAGAACCGACCGCTATTGGTGATCGGTCAACGTTGAAACAATCCGCGACGCCGAATTATACACACACACACATATATTTATACAAATACTCAAATTTACACTCATACACACACATACATACATATTATATAAGAACACATAAGCAGGATCACGATCTACTATTGGGGGATACTTCCCGGAACCCCTCCTTTAACAACTTCCTCGTGACCGATAAACTAATCTACTCCTTCTTGCCTTTCCTCCAGCAGACTACCACCGCCGTTGCTAAATTATATCCCATCCGCCTCTCTCATTTTACTTTGTTAAACAACACAGATATTGGTACGTTCACGATATTACTGTAATATAATAATAATAATTCACTGTGTTGCCTACTCGTTATGCTTGTTTATGTGGTATATATGACGTGTGTGTGCGTGTGTGTGTGTATGTGTGTGTGTTTGTTATTACTTATTCAATCGATTTATAGAAAACTGTATACCCTCTTTATATTCGTGCCACAACTATATTATGTTTTATATATAACTATTCAACGACTCATCTTCATCTCTATACATATACGTATATGTAAAACTTATATTTTATATGAAAACACACATAATAACATTATTAATATATTATTTAAACAAAAATCATGACCAATTTTCTTGAAAAAAAAATGTTTTATTCTAGCATATTATTATATAAAATATGATCTCTCTGTAATAACAATATATTTTAGTCTACAGAGAAAACTGCACTCGTAAGCGTGTTTGAAATCGTGAAACATAATCATTTTGTAAGCCTGAAAGGCTAAAAAAGTATTTTAACGTAATATGCATACAACTATATTATTATATTAATTATACATATATATATAATATTGGTATAACGGCCTAGATTTGGATTATGTTTTACGAGGTATCTACACATTTTTTTTTTTGGTTATGTTATTAAAAACTTTTATCACAACCAGATATTTAGGAATATAATATTATTGGTTATAATAATCATTTAGCTATGTTATGTGTAAATTACATTTTATCGTATGCAAAGCTATATATTATATATATACACACACATAATGTTTTTTCTGTGGTTAAAACTCTTAATAATAATAATATATAAACAACAAAAAATTATATTTTACCTTACGCTGAGTAATACTTTTTGTCCGACGCTCTTTGCCGTTTCGGACATAGAGCTATAAATATACTATAAATTATGTAATAATAATATATAAAATTATAAAATAATTTTGAAAAATATTTATATTTATAGGGTATCTCGCGCGTCCCAGCCATGACCCAAATTAAATTTATAAAAAAAACAATCTTCGACTGCTGTCTGTATAATAATATAAGTATAAATTCATGTTATATATGATTATATATTATAATATATTATGATTATATATATGAGTATATATTGGTACTTGTGGTATAATGTTTTTTATACAATAATAATAATAATACGCTACTCTCCAATTGTTGATTTTTGAGCTTCTGATAACCGTCCACACCAACAAATATACAAAAAAAAGTTCTTCTGTCGTACTGAAAACGATTACGATAGTACTTACTACCTACTATATATTTTATCATGCTGGCAATAATCAAAAAGTTGTAATCATTTTTCTCAATGTTTAAATCATGTGTATACAAAATACAATTGTACAACATATTATTTAATATAATTTATTAATAATTACTATAATACCTAATATCCTACAAATACAGTACAATAATAATAACACAAATATTTTTTTTTCATTTTCTTTGAACTGTGGTAATTATAATATACGCTTAAGAAGTGGCCGAGAAAGATAACCTATAGCTGATTTTTGCTTAAACACTACTTAATCAATCGAGATGTATACAATATATGTCGTCTATCCATCATAGAAATTTTTAAATTTGTTTGGCATTCTGGGTTATAAATTATAACTTAACTGTTTTGCATAAAGGAATTTAATAAAATATTCTACTATAAGTCAACACCCATAACATAAGTACCTATGATGATTCATTAACTGCCCATCTCGAGGTATCTCTTTTACTATAAAACTAAACATGCTTGATAATGTTCTGTTTGTATGACTTTACGTAATGTGATATCCAGCAAATTTTAAGATTATGTGTATAATCTTTTTGGTATTATAATAAGCACGGCCCCTCCCCCCTCGCTTCTTTAGATAATAATTTGTTTAAACTTCTTATATTTTATTTATAGTGAATGTGTTGTTTTTTCACTCCACCTACCCTCCCCCCAACGGATAAAAATAATCTTTACCCAATTACCTAATTCTTTCATTTTTAAATAAAATATATAATGTATTTCACTATTTTACCCGTTTTAAACAAGAATATTATGATACTAGTAAATTTTAAGCTAAAAACTGTATTATCTTTTATCAAATCTACATTGACTAGAACAACTTCATCCGAAAAAACTATACACACTGCAAAAATAGTTAAATATTTGGTATAATATTTACATAATGCAAATGCACAACACAATCGGGTACATCCGAGAACATTATGTCTTATATCGATGAATGTATTTCTAAACTCAGTTGGTCGATGAATCTTATAATCTGTAAAACTGTGCAAAACCAACATACTATTTTTTTATTATTATTATTATTTGTATAAAACATTAATAAAATATTCTGAAGTCGTTTAATCTTCTTAGTTTTTACATTAACTAAAAAAACTGAAATTTGTCTTACATAGGTAGTGTAGTTATGAATTTTATAACAACTCAGTTGTCCAGGTTAGGTTATATTATTATAATATATAACTCTTGTCTCTTACACACGTCTAAATGATATTTTACTATGTACAAACGGCGCCAATAGTAGCGTAGGTATATATTATATATTGTAATATTATGCGTATGTCGTGTATTCGTGTCAGTGCGTTATTAAACTATTATAATAATATTATGAATTATACTTATATAACATATATATAATATGTTATATATATATATATATATANTTATTTATTTATTTATTTATTATATATATGCATGTATGTCTATCATCTATATATATATATATATCCAGGGCCGCAACTAGGGGGGCTAGGGGAGTCTTTTGCCCCGGGAGGAAAATTTTTAGGGGTGGCAAAATATAGCTGAGTGATGGAAAGAGAGGCGGAAAAATTAGAGCTTGCCCCTCCTAGAATAATGTGTGGCTGCGACTCTGTATATATCATATTATCGTGTGCAGCAGTCACTCTTACCTGAACATTGTATACCACGTTACCTATATAAAAATATGCTTTTGTTTTATAAAATATATATTATTATTATATTAATTAATTGTATAAGAAAATAAACTTTAATGCTGATAATACAAAATGTACGACGTACGTATTACATTATAATATGTATTATTCTTTTGTACTTGTTTATTTTAATTATTATATATTTTTTTTTAAATTTCTGTTTTTACATTAAAATATGTATGTTGAAATGTTTTTTCTATATATGTATACTGTATATATAAGAACCACGTACATTTCGGCCGCAGGAGATACAAGTGATGTGGTTTCATTTTCCGGCGGCCGTCGTTAACCTATATATTATAAATTATAATATATATATAATACACATTATTTATACGCCTATTAAATAATAATATATACTATGTATTGTATACCTAATCACCGCCCTTCCATTTATGAGCTTACGGAGTACACGTAACGCCCATATTTACCTGTAATGTGGGTTCGTGTACACCACGATAAATTTCTTAGAAAATTGTAATCGAAAAATGTTTTTAAAAACATAATATAATATTTTAGATGGTTATAAACTCATAATTAAAATAATAATGAGGTATTATCGCAAGTATAATTTAATGAAAACAATAGAAGGTATCTATACAATACGGACGACGGACATGCATAATTTAATAAGTCTATGAAAATCACTAGTTTAATTTTTCACTTCGTATTTTCCAACCATCGCCCGGAAATACCGATCGACACGTCCGACGTGCCAACACGAATTTCCGTACCTAAATGGTAATAAATCGTTCGATTCAAAAAAAAAAAATGTATGTGCATGAATATTAGGACCAGTGGAAGGAGGAGGGCGTAGGTTAAAATAATTGTGATCAAAAATCGATTTTTTTTTTTTTTTTACGCCTATGATAATATAATATTAATATGTAATTTGTTACACGATCGTTATTGTTCATTTATGGAATATAATATAAACATTATGTATACATATATATTATTATTATATTATTATTACTATTATTATTATTATTATTATTTATTATTATTACTTCTATTTATTATATTATTATTTGTATTAATTTAATTAGATATATATATATATATATATTTATATATATCTACTTTACACATACATACATACACACACACACAAACACACACACACACACACACACACACACTCGCGTGTTATCAATTATATAATCCATTTGTTAAATGTATAATAATAATTTATGTATTGATTATATTCTATATATTATTGTGAGATACGGAAAACGTTGCACTCAGTAAATTTACAAGTTGATGATTTATAATAATATTATGTTAAATAAAGTATATATATGTTAAACACGATAATTGCACAGAAATCAAAAAAAAATAATAATAAATTGTAAAACGGAACAGAAATCACCGGAGTATTAAAAAAACACGCGCAAAAGTATAGTTTTATATATTACATAATATAATATATATTTTATTATGTAATGTTATGTAAATTAAATATATATATATATATATATATATATGTTATATATTTTAATATATTACCAATATTACATTCTTTAATGTCCGATCCATGTATCGATGGGATGGAATAGTGGACTAACATTTTGTGTCACTCTATACCACTCACCATAATTAAATAGTTAACAATAAGTAATGATTTGACTATTAGATCAAAATTTTATATTTTTATGTAATGAAAATTTGAGAGAAAATCTTGGTTTGTGATATGGAATTATAAATGTACTTGTATAGCGCCAAAGAAAAACATAAAAATAATAAAGTTATATTTTGTTTTCCAAAGATCTTATGGTCATATAAAAACTTCAAATAACCTAAAAAAAATGTTTCCAAAACCAATACCTAATCCTTTTTGAAAAATTGATTTTTTTTACCTTTAAAAAGTTTATATAAGCCATCATTTAAGCGCGTATCGATGTAAACAATCATATGATTGCTAATAATTCTACGCATAGCCTTTTAATACTTAAGCTATAGAAAAAATAATATCCACGACATTTAATAATATAATCATTTTTTCATGAGAACATACGTCACATGAATTTTTAAATTATACATGATTTTAAAATATTATTCACGTATTTCGTATTACTAATCAGTAATTAATAATTATAAATATAGTTTTAATAAATTATTAACTATAATAAGTTATAACATTTCAATAATCATTTAAAAAACTTAGTTGAATTCACAAAACAATAAACTAGTTTACGACTTATGAAAATGATAAAGAGGATAAAAAACTAGATTTAAACATAAAAAGCAGCACCGATACCAAAAAAATATAATTTTTATATATAGTATATATGCGTAAAAATAGTTAAGGCTCAAATAAATATAAAAATATATTTTGACATTTATATTTCTAATGGCTGGGGGGTCATTCTGTTAAATTTTTGCGACACCGAGAATGAATGTTACCAGTCAAGACGGTGGGTGATAGCAATAACCGGTTGTTATAGCAAGACATATACATAATATACCAATGTATCTGCATGTAATGTATATTCTTTGATTTTTTTTTTGTACGACACCACGGTTGAAGGTTAAAATTTCTTTAATAACCATTGGTCATATTATAATGAAAAAGGTAGTTTGTATGTATATTTTTGAATAATTGCAGTTTACGAGTTTAAAACTTTTGTCAAAATATGAACTTCACAGATATATATTAAAAAAGCGGGTAAGTGGGTACCGCTCTGCTGTACATTAGGTGCCGTGTAGATCACTACTAGGTATATAATATTATAGAAGTGTTAAATTTGAATCCAATGATAGCTAGTATTATTGTATACGAAAAACAATTCTGAAAGGAGATGAATTGTCAGCCTAGGATATAATTTCCAGTGGTTGCGGGTGAAAAAGGTAGTTTATGTTTTAATGACCTGAATACACCAAAATTTAAGTTCTTTTATAATTATTGTATAAACCAAACTTATGGAAAATCTTATATTACATTTTTCAACTCATAGTTATACTTATACAAACAATGTTAAGAATTATACTTACAAAATAATTTTCAAATTTAATATTCATGATTTTGATGAATTTTTATCAATACTTGAACTTCAAACGCCAATAAAAAAATTGTGCTTATGTGTTCTTATAATTTTTTAATCACTATAAGACTAACTTATGAGGAACTTTGTATTAAATTTTCAAGTATTTTCACTTAGCCAAAAAACTTTATCAATATTTATAAAAAAAAAAAAAAAGTAAACAAAAACGAATATTTCAAATGCCTATAAGTAGCATTAAAATAAGCGAAATATTAAAAAAAAAATAAATAAATTTAAGTATTAAATCATATAAAAAAACACCCCCGAAGTTTAAAATTGAATATTTTTACTAGTTATGCTGTACACAGACACAAAAACAAAACAAGAAAAAAACTCATCATCAAATCAATACACTCATTACTTCGTTTAGAATCAAATACATTTAAGGCAATCATTAAAGTCTAATAAAGAGTTCGCGATTAAAAAATGAAGAATGTTCGCTTATTTTTCTTTTTTGGTTTTCCCTAAAAACGTGCAAGCAAAATTCATTATGTCGAACACAATTTCATGCCTGATCAGAAACCGTTCAAAAATTATCTAGGTTATTTAAAAGCACAGAATACAACGTTAAAAGTAAAAGACTATGAGCATCATAAATATCTAATTAACTATTGTACAGGTATATCGTGTATCATATATTGGTTCAGAAACATAAAACCAATTGAAAGCACATATTATTACCAAGTCAACCCATTGAAAAAAAATGTTAATGAATCAGTTATATATTTAAACGCAATCTATTCTCCACAGCTTTTGGTGGTAAGTGACCGTCTTAAATTCAATCAATGTTGTTTAAGTCACAGGGAATCTGTAGTACAAGAATTTATGAGAGTTTATAATTTGCACCACTGCAGAGTTTTGAGACGATACCAATTTACTGTAAAACGGTATTAATAGGTCCGCGGTATAAAATTATGTGTAATTACACACAACTATTCTATTTACTATAATATATTATACATATACCTAAGCAGTAAGCAAAAGTTTTGAAACCCAGCAAAATAATATTTTTTAATAATAATATTATTTTTATATGTTGGAAAAAAATTATTAAATTCATACCATGGATTAAACATACAGTAACGCGACCAGCCGTCGTACCCGATTTAACTGGTAATAAACTAGCGCTTCTAACGAGTCGGGTACAAACTATTCTCGGGTACATTTCCGATGGAATGTTATTTCCAAACAATCACACGGCGTTGGCTATCTATGTATATTTATATATATTTATAAAAAAAAAAAAAATTTAATTTAAATTTTTTAATTTTATTTATTTTTTTTTTTTTTATTTATATTTGTATCTATGTTCATACTTCAAATATTAAGCTTGTCACTGATTAATGCATAAAAAAAAACTGAAAAAATTGTAAACAATTTAAAAAATGTTGAGATGTATTATTTCAATTATTACCAACCATACATAGGTAATTAAACCAAAAATAATTATGTATAGGTATCTAAATCTTTAGTACCTACTAAAACATTGAAGTGTTTAGTTTCCTAAATTTAGTGTATTATATAATAATAATATTTTGAATCAGTCAATAAAGTGACAGTGCTTAAATAACACTAACATCTTACCCAATTTGATAAGTGTTGATATGTTTCCTAACTTTCTAAAACATATTTTGTGGTGAATTTGAAGTGTTTTAAAAAATCCCTTTTTTTAAGTCTAAAATAATATTTTAATTTATTCAAATAGGTATTACTTTGAAAAACAACTTAAACTAATGTTTAATAACCCCACTATGTGCACTTATGTACCAACGCAGTATAAAGTGGTAACGTACTTCGCAGTCTTAGGTAAACTTTTAAATCAGTGGCATAACGCAGACCACTCGTTGCGGGGGGCACGGTAATTTTGGGCCTTTGATTATACTGGTTATAGGATTATTTTTGGTGTAAGTGTGAAACAATATTTTAGCGCCCCCATTATTTTATTTTTGTGAGAGGCCAGAAATTGTTTGTTACGCCACTGGTTGGAGTATAGGCATACGTATTCCAAATCAATAAAGGTAACTATTTTTTTCTTGTACGTTTTAAATTATAAAAAGTAATAATATTTTAAAGTTCAACTTCTAATAGCAAAATATCATACCAGCATGGATGACCAATCAATTTTTAGCCTACCGTGAAATTTTAAGAAGATGCCCCATAGAAAAAACCACTTGCTTATATCACAAATTACAATAATATATGACAATTGAAAAATTGAATGTCAAATTTAGGGGTTTAGTAAGTTCCCACACGAAACATAGCAGGTAAGTGGGTACATATGTATATTCCCTCAAGAAAATAAATACAGCCATATGTAAGTTCCCCCATGGATTTTTTTTAATTCAATATTCAATAATTCAAAACATAATGTGTATGGTCAACATATTATTTGTATAAGACATATAAAATAATAATAATAGAAAAAAATCAAATTTTATTTGGTTTATTTGCGAAAGCCCAAACAATTCACATAGTCATACAGTGTAAAATTATTTTTAAGTTATATTCTGATATATTATTATTAATATAGTTTTGTTTTTCTTCTTTTAAAATTATTGATATTGAGTAACTTTTAACTAAACTTAACAAGTTAAAAAAAAAATCGTTAAAGGACCATGAAACGAAAAAAATAACTATTTCTCAAAAAAATATTATTAGTTAAAGTAAAACAGAAATCCAAACTAAACTTGTCTACGACTTTTCGTTAGGTAGCGAGTTATAGTCATTTTAAGTTAGTACGTGACGTCATAGAATCTAATCACGCTGCGGCTCTATAGTATTATATAGAAAGCCTAGATATTATATATATATATATATATATATATATATATATATATTATTATATTATATTATCTACGCTCTCTAGCTAAATATATAGGTATGATCATGAACATATATACTGTTAAGGACTGGCAACTGATTTATCAGAGTGATTCGCTTATTGTAGCTATTTCAACAATAATCCGCTAAGTTCGCTACTGTGCGTGCACCCTACTGCCGCCAATGTAGAAGCACTATTAGAAGCGAACAGTAAATTAGTTGTATAATTTAATATATTTTCACATATTATTCAAATAAAATAGGAGTAATTACTAATTAGTAATTATAATTAATAATAATTGAATTTCGGAAAGAGGTCCTAGGATAATACAAGCATTTTAATAATATTA
>VUJU01003847.1:0-22802 GCA_009835225.1 Aphis craccivora | reverse complement strand
ATTATTATTATTTCATCGCATAGATAGCGTATAATATCATAATAACAAATTGTGAGTACTGTGACCTGTGAATGTTCATACAAGTTTCATAACCGGAGCCGTTTTAATTAGCGCGCGCGCGCATATATATAGTCGTTGCGGTGCGTCTGGTTTCGTTTTTCTTGACACTAATGATGACGGACGCGGACAACAACAGCAACGGAGGTGGCTGCGACTGCAGCACACTCTCCGTTCACAAAACGGTCGATCTGCCACGAAGCGGTTTAGCGAACCGCAAACCGAAGAACAAAAAGTCCGTGACTACCGCCTTACGGCTTGTGTTCGCGGTACGATAATATTATAAAATATTTATTTTAATTTTTTTTTTTTCAACAACAATAATTACTACACAACAATTCATAATGATTGCAGAACGTAGAATCGATTTTCGACACTATATAGTAAATAATAATATTAGGCAAAACGTCAGGACAGACTTGTTTAGCGGGAACGATCTCGATTAATAAAATCGTTAAAGTCACACAAGTCGAGTAAAACTCACCTTTACGCGAGAAGACCGAGTTCTCTACAATTATTTTTAACTATCAAGTCGTACTTTTATAAACATTTACTATTGTCACGCAAGAGGACGCGATTGCGCGAAACACAATTTTTGAAAAAAAAAGAAGCAAATTATAGCCAACGTATAACCCTTAGACGGTTTCAAGACAAATAAGATTGACTTCACCACTCAGAACCCCCGGATGAGCAATAATTTCGACCTTATTTTTATACATAATTATTAATTATTTATATTCTTTTCGGTTCCGCGTCGTGAAGTTAAATTACCGTCTCATATAAATAAGAAAAACATATTTCAAAATGGTGAAACAAAGTAGGTACACTTGTAATCATTATTGACGAAAAGTAAGCCAACTGTAATATTAATTGTTTTCATAATCTCGTCATTCGTGTTTTTTTTTTAATTTGTATGCATTTATAATTAACTATAGTTAAATAGGCACTGCAATTTTGTTGATTATATAATATATTATTTTTATTGTCTTAGTCAATTATGGATATCAGAAAAAAAAATTAAAATAAACATGAAAAATATATTACAATATTATGCATACATCATATTATTACTGTGCTACTTCAATTCAATTCGTGAAGTTTGAATTTAATATTACTCTACTAGGTATTATATAAACAAGCGATTATCTTTATTACAAATAATAATAATAATAATAGCAATAACAATATGGTTATTTATTACATCACACGTGTAAGAAAATTGCCTATTCAGAAAGCCGTGTTAAAAATAATCAAAATTAAAACGAAGTACAGTCGAGTCTCGATAACTCGAATTTCAAGGGAGTAAAAATTAATTCGACTTATGTATTTTACGAGTTACAAATATTGCATTGAGTGTATAAGAATTCCATAGGGACAAAAAACAATCCGAATTATCGAGGTTTTCGAGTTATCGAGGTTCGAGTTATCGAGACTCGACTGTAATTATAATGTTGTGTAGATAATAAAAATTATGTCATTTAGTTTGTATTTAATTCAAGGTAAATGTGGTTTTTTGTGTATGTTAATCTTGTTGTATCTATATTCTATACGTAGTATAAAGGTTTACTCTCGACAGTTCGAACGTCTTAATTTTTAATATAATATTATAATATGAAACAATGGAATACAATAAATTATTAATAAATAGAAGTAGAAATTTCACCAAACCAGTTTACAAAATCCAAAAATATTATGAACAAATATTGAAACCAAAATGAAAATTTTCATTTTTACACGTCACCGTTTAATATTCAAAATTCAAATTCTTGAAAAAAAAAACGTTGTTTATAATTGTATTTATTCGTTGTTTGTTAATATAATCTTTTCACGGTGTATTTTTTCCAAAAAAGAATTCATCGGGAAATTCGTTTTTTTCTTGCTGTATTCATCACAACGGATATTGCAGGGAAATCCACTCGATCTTCAAAATAACAAGTAATAATGATCAGGAAATCAAATTGTTGGCCTTGTATATTATATCAATCATGGTTCCGTAGTCTGTTTAATATTAATGCCATCGCGTGGTGACAACTCACTGCTGAAGATTATCTTTGATTTGAAAATAAAGAAATTTAAATAAAATATAAATACAGATAATAATGTTATTATAATAATAAGTATACTATTTTTGTTGTTTTTTTTTAATATAAAAAATTAGGTATATATTGTAACAAAATTGATAATATTATTTTTGGGCAAATGTTAATCTCATATATTAATCAATTATTAAATATAAATTATTTTCATACATTTTAATCAAATATGAAATTTAATATGAAATTAGTTTGTTATAAGATAATATTTTATTGTAACGTAGTACTTGGTTATTACATTTAAAAAATAATTAGAAGCAATTACTATTTAATATTATCATTCGTTAGACATTTTAATTTTATTTTATATCATTAGTGTATATTAATTGTTATTTATTATTAAAATGAACTTCAAGTTAAAAATAAACCACACAACAAAAGTTGAAATCCCTTATAATTTTATGTACTTTTTAGAAAGCATCATTATTGAGTACGGTATGTATATCCATTGTAGGTATGTAATTTTTGTTGAATTATTTATATAACTTATTTAATAATTTTTTTGTTTAGTTTAACAATAGAAAGAAAGTATATATTATGTCCTAAACATATTATATTTGGTTTCTTATTTAAAAAAAGATCATGGTATAAACAAGACTTATGTTATTATCTCGTAAGTCATTAACACGCAGTGATTATTTCAACATTTTATCGTATTAATACGTATTTCTATTCACGAGAACAACTCATGATTTAACTGTATTTAGATCGTTGAATTCGAATTGAGTTTTACTTTCTTTAAAGTATATTCATTAAACGTTTCAAATATTTTATTGTTGTTAATAATGTTAGTATTACAAAAGCGACAACACGCGTTATACTTATATGCACTTAACACTAGGTACACAATCTTCTAAAACAGCACACTTATTTGTCTTGATTTAGACGATTTTAAAATTATCTTAACATAATTCAAACCAGGTATTTTGTACTCGTATAATGTATTTTATATTGTATTTTCCCGTGTACTAAAGGTATTGCAAACATCTAGTTTAGACCGTTTGATAAATAGGTAATCTGTTTTAAGTTAAATTTAATGATTTTTACCTAAATAGCATATAATAGTTATATCTGTTATACATAAAAACCTTACCATACAGTTTATCATAACAGTTGTTAAATAATATTACCGTACCTAATCCATGCGTTGAGTGCATTTTTCGATTTCTACTGCGAAACATTTGAATGGATATTTTGCTGACTCTAATCGAAACATAAATATAATTTTGTAAAAAAAAAACTTATCGCCTCTAATAAGTGTTTGTATATCTAGATGTTTTGTTAGTTTGAAAAAAATTGTTCGTCATTACCTATTGGACTTAGGCATTCCCGTCGTTGCAAAATTGCGAACCTTTATCATTGAGTTAGTCGAAGTCGTTCAATATTTTGTCAATATAGCACTTCCACCTCTATACCGATAAACGGGTCGAGGTTACTTATCTAAATTTTTTCAATTTTTTTATTTTGTTATGGCACACGTCAATATCGTAAGATTTCAATACGAAATTGAGTAATTATACTTAATTATTATTATTATTACACTCTCGGTATCTCCGCAGCTTGATGTATATGTTTGTGTACGTTTAAGGTAACCACATAATAATATACATATCTATTAGAAGACGCGTAATGTATATGGTGTGCGATGCTGGAGGGGTGGGGACCTAAATTGCCGAATGATTTTCGAGAATGATTTACAACGTTGTCGATTGTGTAACAAGTCTCGTCTTTTAATAATAGTAAAAAAAAACAATCCTTGTAACTTTCACCGTCTAAGTTGGTCCACGCGTTTGCAACTGTGGCAGAGGTAACCAACGGGAACTGTTATAGGTACGCACACACACACATTCGTCACTGCTTATGTTATCGTATTGCGTACGTTTTTACTTTTTATAAACATTACTATCCGCCATCGAACATTAAAGCATTGACTTACGTATAATAAATGTATGTAATTGACGCGCGAGCACGCTGTCTCAAGGCATAGGATAGTTTGGAAGGTGAAAACAAATGTGTTTTTTTTTTTAAATATTATTGACAAACTCTAAATCATATATACGTTATGTACTTATGTAACAATATTATAATAAAGTAAATAATAGTAGGTATAAAATAATAGATATAAGCTACATATACATATATACATATGTCATAGTCATAATGTTTAATGATTGTTTGATTTTAATTTTTACAGTCATTATCGTAGAGAATAGTATTTAAGTTTATCGATATAGTTATCTAACCCAGATTAGATTCGAATAAATAACTTAAATACCTATCATACTAATTATCTTTAACGAAAATTGTCCAATCATCAGTTATAGCTATACTTCCGAGAATACGAACAGTAACGTTTTGCATAATTGACATAAAATTCAAATAAATAAAGGTAAAGTACAAAAATACATCTTGTGACTTACAGGTATTTCAGTACAAATAACAAAGTTCTCCTGTTAATATTTCTGTACGGCCTATAGGCTATATTCCATTCATAATTTATAAGTTACCAGCAGTAGAGTTTACAATATATTAAAATAATATTAAATCAAATTAAATAAAAAAAATCGAGCAATGGACAATCACTTAAAAAAATTTAATGAACATATTAATCTGAAAAGTAGATCAAATTTGACATAATATAGGCTTAGACTGTTTAGAGTATATTTATTATAACCATATCTATTATAAATATGAAAATTTTCACAATAAATCATAATATCTCTTAATTGATAACTAAGGAATTTATGTGATGTAATAATCGTAAATGTGTACCTATTTGTTAACGATGCATTTTGTAATCCTAAGATATCATAAAATAAATAAATAAATAATAATAAAAGCCAATTTTAGAAAATTTTAAAAATGTCTAATATTAAAATGTGTAATTTTTGTAATAAATTTAAAAACTATAATTGTTATAGTTATTTTATGCAAATATTATGTGATATTTAAAACAGTGATCGCTACTTATCGGGATTACTTTCAGACAAAACTACCACAGTATTTGAATTCATTATCTAAATAAACAAATAAGACGAAAGGTTCAAGAAGAGATACCTTTATAGTGTATATATTATGCATTGTAATTTAAAAATTAAATTTGACTATGTAGTAATTAATATACTAATAAAATAAATATTCATTAAATATTATATATTTAATTATTTATGTATTTCAAATGTATGTTGTTATTCGTGAAAAAAAAACACAAAGATTTATTACAATTAGAATACAAAATATATTTATTTATTTTTTAAGTGGTTTCATTATCACTTCAAATTTTGTAAAAAAAATTATTTCAAAACTTAAATATTTTCCTATGTGATGAGTCGAGATAATAGTAATAGGTAATCATCATTTTGATATTTTTATATTTTATATGCAATAAAATTGAGAAATTGGTCTAAAAATTTAAAAATATATCCTCAACATCGATCCCATGACTAATGTAGTAAATCCAATAGACTAATTTTGTTCATATCTATTATTATAGTATACACTTAAATCGGAACCCATTTGTTTGATTTCAATAGGTCATTATGTCCATTAATCATAAGAGGCATGAGTCCAATAAACGTCAACTACCTACTGTATATGATATATAATATTTTGTAATACACTAATTTAACTTGAGTTATGAATTATAATAATAATTGTTTAGATTTACTTCATACTTAAACATTTTTACGTATTGGTGATTCATTATTTTTTACATATATGGCTATATGACATCTTTATGCGTATAATTAGAAACGTATTTAAGAAATATTTTGAAAGTTTAAATCACTTTTCATTCATTCTTATTTCCTTTCATCAAATGTTAAAGAAAAATAATATTTTATTTATACATTATAAGTCTTAACTTTTATTTACAATTTATATTGATTATGGTTTATACTAACTACTCCTAAAATTATTTTCTGTGTATGTGGCTGCATATTATACGAGTATATTATATATTTAGCGCTATATGTAAAAATGATAAATTAAATTCTTTAAAAATAATGCCAACTGATTAATATATAAAAACTTGTATAAATAAAAAAAATCATTCGTATCGTTCTATAAAAATTTAGCCTAAAAAACTATAAGTATACTAAATCTATATAATGCAGCAGATAGATCGCATACACACTACACCTTATATTTAACACTATTTTAAATATTTTCTCCGCGGAGAAGCTAACAAAGAGTTGAATGAACAAAAAAATAATTGAATAATTCACTAAAATGTAATAGAACAATCATGTACCTACCACTAAATCATGTTTAAGGGATCATTAGATCACTATTGATTTTTAAGTGTTTAGTTATTGTTTATTATAGATCGGCAAAGAGAGTTTTAATCATAAATGTGATTTTAATTTACTAAATATAAAATACACATACACTTAAAATCATGTATATTTCAGTAAAATACTAAGACACACGTTGGTCAAGTTAAAACATTTTATATCATGAATTTATTCAAAATAACAATATGTATATTGTATATGCAAGTACCTGAAGTACCTAGGTATTATAATAATATATTCTATGGAACATTTTTAACGATCAAACCAATAACTATTAATTATGATAAATAAATATAATATTATACAATATACAGTAATAATAACATTGCATTTGTGCTGTTTCAGTTGCGAAGAAGCGTTGCAGACTTAAAATTGGATGATAAATACGACGACTGCTTTTTACTAAGATGGCTTGAAGGTATAATAATTTAACCTTTTAAACAATTTATAAAACACAAGCGTACATTTTATTAGTTTAGTACTTTATAATATCATATATGATTAAAATTTTAATAATAAAAGTTCGCTGACTTTAATAAAACATGTATTTGTTTCTCTTATATGTGTAATAATTTAAAAGGAGGAAAAACTATTCAAAACATCGTTACAACGAGGGTAATTGAGGTGAATTAATATCTATATAGTCCAGAGGTCTCAAACACACGGTCCGCAAGCCCTTTCGATGTGGATCGCAATGAATATTTATTTTTCAAAAATTTTTATTTTTATTTTAGATTCAGTATTAGAATGAGTAAAAAAAGGGTTTTGCCCACTAATCCTTAACGTAAAAATATTATATGGAACATTAGTAATTTGGGTTTGAGACCACTAATATAGTCTATAATATTATGTAATTACACATATATGTGTCATACTCCAGGGTTCCGAGTTCATTAAAAATTTACTAAGACAATCTTACATCAGTTATATCGAAATTTTACATTTCTATATTTCTATATATTATGTACAATAATACTAATATAAAACAATCATATACATATATATGTGTATAATATATGTATATAATAACATGTGACTTTTTATGTTTTCTGTTTCAATGTTTAATTGAATCGCTTAGATGTCAGCGTACATGTAAAAACAGGTGTGTACTTAATAATGGAGGCAGTAAAGTTAAGCATCACTATATCAGAATCAGAGCGCATAAATTTCATGTTTTTTTTTTTTTTATAATTTTAAGTCTGTATAATATGATGATCAAATATCATAAAAATTATGCTGCCCTATTTCATAAGATAATTTATAAAAACATATAGGCAAAAAATATCTTATATAATATATTACCTATATATATAAATATATATTTATCAATACGTATACATCACAAATTATAATATGGTATACCTAATTACCAAAATAAATAGACATAAAAATCAGTAATCAAAAGCTTGACTTTGATGCTTTTTTATTTAATATTTTATAATATTCGAAAAATAATCTATCTACTTATTTATATGTATTTATATTATATATATATATGCCAAATACCACTCACTGACTTACTAATCGTTATTTATTTAAAACAATAAAACATCTAAATTTGAATTGTTGAATAATGATTCCTATAATACAGTAGATCTGAAAGAAAGTATTTTTAAAACATTCTTATTTTAAATATGAGATTTCGTAGGGATTTTATTTCCACAAACAGAGATAATTTTTTTTTTTTTTTTGTATATAGTTGCTCCTCTTTCTTTATGCAAATTAAATAGTTGTAATATGTATAATTAGATATAATTTTTTCAAAATAACTCAAATGAATGTACCTATTCCTATTAAAAATGTGTATACCTTAAGTATATTAAATTTAACGGAGTTTAAGACGGGAAAAATCTACTGGCATTAATTTATTTGTCACGGGAAACGCTGTTGTAGTATTATAGGTATATAATATAACTATGTCAAACTTCAGACACTTTTTTGATTTCATATTTTTATATTAATTTTCACTTAGGTATCAATTTTTCATGAAGAATTCATGATACCTAAGTAATATTGAAAATACGTTATTAATCCAATTAAATAGTTACAGTTAAATTGATTATAAAATGTATAGTTAATTAACATTGAATTTATTTGATCGTATATTTTATAGCTCGAAACTTCGATCCAAAAGGAGCAGAAGAAATGTTGAGAACAGTGAGTAGTTTTAATATAATAAACGATTCAGAAATATTATTAGTCTAAGTGCTTTATATTTTGTTTAATTTGAATAAATTCGTTCTATATTTCACTAAAGTATATTATGATGAATATTATAGATTATATTTTATTATATAGTCAATGAAATGGCGGGAAGAGTGGTCGATCAACAAGGACGATGGCTGGCAGCCACCCCAAGTGCTGGTCGACTACATGCCGAGCGGTATCAGCGGCTTCGACAAGGAAGGATCACCCGTTGTTGTGCTTCCATTCGCCGGGTTCGATGTGTGTGGCCTACTCAAATCAGCCCCGCCAAAAGACATGGTCAGGTTTTTAGCACAAAAGCTTGACTCGTACTTAGAAGTTGCCAGGCAATCGTCGTTGAAACATGGTCCAAAAGCATCGCAGGTGTGCTGTATCGTCGACCTGACCGACTTTAACCTAAGACAATTCACTTGGAGACCAGGTAGATTATTATTCATTCGCCCTTAGTTATCATTTATTATATTAAATATTTTATATGATGTTAAAATTCATCAACTCACAGTCATTATTGATATTAACTTTTAAAATTTTAATTTAAACATTTATAAACCAAACAAAATGTTTCGATATTAAACATTTTTATACCTACTACAAAAAATAAATATAAATATATGATAGCAGTATAGCAAGTTTTTAAGGGTATTATTTTTATGTAAAGTTACCAAAAGTTGACTATTAAATGTGCATTATATTATTCTAAACATAAAAGAATATTCTAACATTATTAACGATAAAATTAGTGACCCTTCCTTCCAAATAAATTGCTGATTATGTTTTAATTGTCTAAAATAGTGTTATGACAATATATCATTCCCGCATTCTCTTTTACATTTTACTGTTTTTATATTATGATTGTAACTTAAAATACGTATTATCATACTGTTCGTTATTTGTGTAGAAAACTATACTTCATTTCAGACACCATAATGCTGCTTTAATTACAAACTAATTGTACAAGTCACTTTATTTAAACAACAACATAACAATTAATTAAATGTAATAATTTTCTCGAGTGTGACTAAGATTTATGATCGTGTTGTTTTTGTGGTTTGCTTCACTCTTGATAAATTAGATATTTTATATTAAATTCGAACTTGTACAACTGTATTAATATACATTTTTTTTAGATATACATTATACATAGATAAATCAAAAAAAGTCTCATCAAGCACCGCATGTCCATGTTTGAAAATAATTGTCAATCTTTATGGTAAACTTTTTAGGTAATTACATTATTGAAGTGTCGAACAGGAGCTGTAGTTAATGATCGATAGCTGTTCGTATACGGTTCGTCTAGGACAGTATTAATTATCTATATAATAGAGGTCGGTCGGAACGTATTACATTATATATACATATCACAAAAATATATACATTTAAGTCATCTTCACAATATATTATTCAGATCTGTTTCTTCGTGTGTTAAGTCATTCAAATATTTCCCTAAGATTGATCTCTCGTTGATAATTACGTCACCGCATTAAGTTTCACAACTAATTTCATTTTACACACATTCTTATGGGACCACTTAGAAATTTAAATAACAACAATCTGACATTGGACATTTATTGTTATAATGTATAGCGGCAGAGATGACAATCAACTTGTTGCAAATGTACGAGGCCAATTACCCAGAAATACTGAAGGCATGTCACGCGATTAATGGTGTGTATATATTTTATGTATATCATTTTTCTAACCACGGATCACTTCCGTCTCCGTGACAAATATATATATAATACATGTAATACGCACATAACTACATAAGTGTATATTGTGTTACAATATTATTTATTTTACGGTTTTCAGCTCCCAAAGTGTTCACTTTTGCGTTCAACATACTTAAAAACATACTCACCGGCAACACAATGAACAAGTTTATAATATACAAAGCGGACCCGAGTAAGTGGAAACCTGCGTTGGCCAGCACAATCGACAGCGACCAGTACCCAGCGTTTTTGGGAGGTTCTCTGAGGGATCCCGATGGCGACCCTAGATACTTAACCAAGGCTAGTTAAAACACTTATTTCTATTTTTTTTTTTTTTTTATCAAAATGATAAACTATTTCGAATAACATATTTTGAATATTGGTTTAGCGTTTGACTTACACAGCTTTATCCTTTCGTCAAAGATCCTGCACACCCTCGAAATTAAATATTTCAAGGCCCACGAGTGCAAAAAAATGATTATCCAATTTTTTGTTTCCAATTATTATACCTTCACTCGGTTTTGATAGCGCACCACGGAAAAGCGTAATAAATGTTCCTCTCGTATCGTCTTTTATGACCATCTACTTAAAAAAAAAAAAACCATAATAATATAACGTATGATAGCTTAATACGCGCGATCATATTACGTTCAGGAGTCAACTGTCTGACTCGCGCATCGTCCAAACGGATTATATCTAAATATTAACGTGTAACATATAATATAATAATATATGACCGTGTATTATATTGTATATAATGCGTGGCTTTGTTTACGCCGCCTCCGCGATCGTTTGATTCTTTTACATTTATTGCTATTGACATATGGATATTCGCAAATAACTCATTAAAAATACGGACATCGTAGTATTGCACATAAACGAACGACTCTCTGCCGAAACCCCGTCATTGTAAACATATTATTATATGTTTACTCGAACATTATAATGTTGTTGTAACAAAACTCAATAACAATTAACAGAGTTAAAATCACAGATTAATATTAATCTTCGGTTAAAATTTACCCAACTACCTATTTTATTTTTTGTAACCAATATCAACCTTAGAAAACAAAATAATAATTTTTTTCATTGTAAAAAAAAAAAAAAATCTAAAAAAGTTACTATGTGTGAGTGCCTCTCTTTTAAATGTGAATTTTTCAAAATCCTTTTTTACGAACTTATTGTTAACTAACAATTAAAATTCTCGATTTCTTCCTAATATATATAGTTTAAGTTCTATACATTAATTCTCTATTAATCAGAACAAATTTTGATATGTACCTATATATATATATATTGCGCGTGGCGTTGATTTATATCGTTTTTTTTTTTATGATGAATGGGTTATCACAATGACGCATTAATGGTAATTTTTTAATCTTAATTTCAAAACCAAACTTTATATCCACCTGTTTATGCTTTGTTTATAAAATCATATATTACCTATACTTTATGAAGATAGCTTATTTTCATTTCAGTCCGATAATTTATGAATTTGTGACTTATGAGTTATGAATACATATAGTCTATATGGAACAAGTGACAAGTGTACAACTATTCAGAAATATCAAATAACAATATTATTTTTTTATTTTACGAGTCAAACACAGTAATATTAATTATTAACAAAAGGTGTCATACTGAATATCAAAATTAACATGTATTGTACTATTATATGCACATTTTATTTTTGATGTTAATTAATCGCAATGTATATTATTATAGATCAACCAAGGAGGAAAAGTGCCAAAGGAATTATACTCAAAAAATGACAAAAAAATTACAAATTCTGACGACATGACATTAGTAAATATTAAAAAAGGCGATAAATTATACCTGAAATATACAGTTACTGTACCACAAAGTTTTCTAAGGTAAATTTTATAATCAAATATTAATTTAAAAATATTTAAGATTAAATGCTTCAATTGGAAAATGTTTTAAGTTAAGCAAATATAGATAATCAATCAATGATTAGGTATAAAAATTATAAATTATAATAATATAATATGATAGTAATATGATTTAAAGTTAAATTTATTTTAGCCAAATCTAAAAAAATAAAGGTGGTTAAATAAATACCGATACCACCTCTCTTTATAGTAGGTATCAAGTTTGTCACTATAATAGATGTGTTAAATTTTAATTCAATGGTACATAATTGTAAACAAAAAATGACTGAAAAGAGGCAGTCTATCAGCATTCAGCATAATATATCACTTTATTTCATGATAATATGGTTTTTGATATCACTATTAAAGTAATTTATTTTACTATTATTACTATGGTACGTTTTTTCCAAAACGTTCTATATTTTATTATGCCATATTATATTTCTATAAGTAACTTTTGAGTCCATATCACCTTATCGTAATACTGTGTGAATAGGTTAATGGTATAAATAGGTAATTTCATAAAATTAATTTACATATTTTAAAAATATAATTACGTTTAGTAAAATTCATAATATACTTAAAAGTTTTAAATCACGATGAATAATATTTTTGAATTACAACAAAATAATTATTATTGTTAAAATCTTAGGTATCTGTGAATATTAAGATTTTATAAATTTTTAACTACAAATAATTTGATAACTTTCTCAGCTTCAAACACTCATAAAAAAATTACTTTATATTTGTGGTGAACTTATTCTTTTAATTCCAACATTAACAATTTGAGAAGAACACTTAATATTCAAGAATATATTTTTTGACAAAATTATCGATATTTATAGAAAAAATATAGAAAGTTTCAATTGTTCATCTCAGACAATATGAAAATATTAGAGTTTCTACAGTTATTAATTTTTAAACTAAAATAAAAATAAATTTTGCCGAAAACTAGCTTGAGTGCGAAAATTCTCGTTTGGGTTTATATCTTTTAGTTTTCTGCGATTTTTAAGAAAAGTGCTGGGAACCTTTTAATTTAGACCCTTCTGCCTACAACCATTTATTTTTTACTATTCTAAAAAACGATGAAAATAAAAACAACATACATCATTGTTCAACTCAGAATCTATATGTTCTATAATATACTAATAGATACAAAAGAATTTTTTTTAAAAATATTTAATGTGCAACTATTTTACATAAGGTGGCAGTTTAAAACAGAGGGACATGATATCAAATTTGGTATATTAGCAACAGATTCAGAAAATATACAAACAGTAATAATGCCAATAAAGAAAGTCGCATGTCACGAATTTGAAGAAATTGGAGTAATCAAATGCAAGCATCCTGGAGAATGTAATTTATTTTTTCATTATCTATCTATATTATAATATATCCAGGCTAAATTATTTTCACACAAATCAAACATGATTAGTATACATTTTATGTATATAATATATATATCAAATTCCAATAAGAATGATTAATGATTATAACGTGTAAGTGATTAACATTAAATTCTCATTATTTCAAAGATTTATTTTTATTTTTTGAAAATTAAAAAAAAATGTAAGTACATTTTTTTTCCAGCTTTACTTTTCTATAAGATTTCAATCAACTTTTAGATTTGAAATAGGAAACATTACACTCAACTTTATAAAATCTGGAATTCAATATTTATATAGCAGTTATATGCATGAATATTGAATATTGTGTGAATCGTTTGTTTTTATTAGTGACGGTTTGAAGTTTAATATTTAAACATTCTATATTTATACATAAAACTGTATTAAAATAATCTAAAATTCGAGTTTTATATTAATGCAGATAACAATGGCACTGTATGTACGTATTGAACTCGCTAACAAATGTGTAATTAAAAACGATTTGTATTCCAACAGATACAGTAGTATTCGACAACAGCTACAGTTTTATACGTAGCAAAAAACTTGCATACAACATTCGAATCGCATTGCCCGTAAAAGAAAAAACCATCGGAACAATTGATAAGATGGTGAATATGGAAGAATAAGTTACATAATAACGGTGTAAAAGTATAATAGTATTTAATGGCTATAATAATAACAGTAAATCTAATTGTATTATATAATACCTCTATCAGAACGAGTGGCTTATTTAGGGGTTTTCCACCTATATGCACTTTCCAATTTACCGCCTTTCCCTCCCTATCCCTCCTAAATATATTTATAAATCATTTGAATGTATAATTTTTTATATTATTATCTTATATAAAAAAAATGAAAATTAAATTGCACCACGTAATATCTTTTTTTGCAATTTAAAAATTAATTACTCTTAAAATCTTATATTTTTTCTTCCATTTTTTTCCTCGTCAAACGCATCAATTCAATCATCACAATTTAAAGTCGACAATAAATTCCACTTCGATATTTACTATACTGTCTATATTATTATATTTTAATCTACACTCCTCAGTATGAGAAATCGAACCCACACTCTATGCACGCAATTTTTGTTACCTATGTGCGTAGTGCGTACTGGTTCGTACCATATTGCGTAATGCGTATGTGTATAATATGTAGCTATTTAATTATTTTGAGTGAACGGATGCAATTAGTTAAACTTGTAAGTTGTAATTATAAATTATATAATATATAATTTATATAAAAACAACTTTTTTACTCAAAAAATGAGTAACATTTAATTTCATCAAATGAAAAATGCTTTTTGTAATATTGTAAAAAAAAATTTGCCGCCCTCCAAATGTTGCTGCTCTAGGCCCGGACGTATAGAGCTTATACAATGCACGACAAATGCTACTATGAATCAAAATTTTTATAATTTTTTTATACATCTATTTTATGTATTATTTTTTGATATTTTTATTCTAATAGAAAATAGACGTGAAAACTTGAGAATAATTTGTATGTGTTTAAAGGTACAATAACATTAAAGCTTTAATATAAATTTATATTTATTTTCAAAATTTATTATTTTTGATATATTTTTTAAAATTCCATTAATGTATTATTGACAGTTATTTTGTTTCCGTGTATATTATCACCTACATTATATGATATATATAATCATGTTATAGTAAATTTTCACAATAATTATGAAAATAAAACAAAATACCGCTTAATTATAGATAAGTGATGCATTGTTGTTAATTCAATTCTATCTAAGAACATTCTATGAACTTAAGTATTAATTATAAATAATTACCATTTTTGTTAATCATAAAATATAATTTTGTTGAAATTATTTTTCCAAAATTTATATTCTGTTTTTCTATTATTATTATTATTATTTTCTTTTTTTTTTTTGAGAATTATGTTATTAAGTTATTACGTCATAAGTATTCATTTTCTGAACTTTGTATTTTATCTATGTATAATTATTATATAACACAAATCATGTAATATTATTATTCATAATTTATATCTTCAGTTTTATAAAATTGTTTTAATTATTCTTTATTATTGTATATTTACCTATTTTTATTATAATTAACTACAATAAACATTTCATTTTTTTAAAATCTACATATTTTTATACCCGGTACGTAGTAAATAAGTAAATTTAGTAAATATACAAATTCGAATACTATATTACATCTTATTAGTATACTATATGTCCGTATAATATGTTTGTAATGTTTATACGTCAAAAAAAAACAATGGTTCTTAACCTTTTTTACAATGAGGACCTAACTAGTATATCCATCATATAAACCCTGCTAAAAACAAAAAATAAAACTTAAACCAAAAATGTTTTTTTTTCGATAATACAACATAAAGTACCACATAAGTTGTTTTGACAGTAATTAAAAAATATTTACAATATTATTCACATAATTGTATAGTAATTATTTAGATAATAGCAAATATATTCATTAAACAGCTGTGAATACATATTATGGCATTATCAAACTTTATTTTTTCTTTGGCTAAAATAAACCAAAGATTAAACATAAGTTATCAAACTTAGTACAAAATAGTCCCACTATAGCAACGCTAACGCGTTATATTTATTTAAAGTTTTGGTAATAAATTTCATAAAACCAAATTACGTAAACAAATATATTACCATGAATCAAGAACATAATTTCCAAAAAACTAATGTTTTATTTGGATTTCATAAATGTATTTACTGTAGTAAAATAAACGTGCTTAAATCGATCTATAAGTGCGTGGACTGTGACGACTATTGCCATCGGGTATGCTACAAAGAAAGCACGAATCTGACCGAAAATGATCAAAACAAAACGATAAATATACCAAACAACCAAAAACAGGATGTAAATCAATGCGTCGTTAAAGAACATCAGATACCAAACAAAAAACATCGCAGCAAGGAAACGATTATCGAAGGATTTGTACAACCATTGGCTGTCATGTACTCTACTTTTATGAGAAGACGGTGTACGATAGACCGTGTTCTTGAAGCACTATACAAATTATTCCCAGAAGTAGCTCATCCACCATACAACGGTTTTTTTTTTGGAAATTCAAATAATGCAACACGTGAAAATAAGACCATTGACAAAAACTAAATAAACAAACGTCAAAAGATTTGAGTAATTGATAGTTTTGCATCGAAATTCCTGTAAAACACGCCATTACTGTATCATTTTACTATTATATAATTAATAATTATACATACGAGTAGATTGGTCTATAAATAGCATATATTGGTCTATAAATAACTCAAAAAAAGTCAAAATTTTTTGAAAATTTAACCGTATATAGATAACAATAACATAAAAATTTGGTGAAAATTTCAAGTATTTGCAGTGATCAGTTTTTGAATTACAACCATATAAATAAATCGATTTGGTCGAAAACTGGTTTTGAGTAAAATATTCCCGTTTTTCCGTCATTTTTTTTTTTCTTGATTTTTTTGAAAACTGTTAGAAAATGTTTACTTTTTGCCTCTATAATGCACCAAGGATATTCACTTTTACATCGGAAACCACCCCATAGTTTGAAATTGGAGCATTATTTCGACTAGTTATGCTGTACACAGACACAAAAACAAAAAAAAACACACATCATTGTAAAATCAATACATTCATCACTTCGTTCAGAATCTAAGACTTTATTTCAATATACCTACATTAAATTATAATCAGTATAACGAGTGTATTGATTAACATAACATACTCTTAAATTGTAAACATTTACGCTTTGAATAGTAAGTTTATTAACAAGTTTTTACTAAATGGAGATTAAATATATATATAATAATTGATTATAATCCATTATGTAAACAATGATGACAATTTAACAAATGTTAAAATTGCTATCATTTAAATCTAAAAAAACCTAAACAGTTAAAATTTTAAAATATATCCATAAGATCCAAATTGGTACAAGAAACCAATTTATTTAAAGTTGATGATTTAACTATTTTTACTGCCTTTACAGGTTAATAATAAGTTTTAATATAAGACATTGCATTAAAACTGAAAAAATAGCTCTACAAATCTAAAATTCATAAAATATACAATATAACATATTTTTATTGTTTATTAAGATTTTATCTTTTTGTAATAAAAATAAATATATAATGGTAAATATATTTACTATATTTAAAGCTCTTTAAATATTATTTGATCACCAGATTATTATAGTAAAAAAAGTGATTTTAAATTTTAAATTGTAATTTCAAATTGTATAATAATTGTGTAAAAATAATATAAAATAATAATAAATAATAAATAAAAACCTAACCTAACCTAAGTGCATATACATATTTGCCACCTACTTCTAGTTCTAGATATGATAATAGTTACTATAAACTAGAAATAATCATACCTTATAAGACTAAATATATTATTTATCTAAAGTGCTCATTACTTCACAATCTGCGTAGTATATAGCTATAAAACAATTACACGTCAATAAATAAATAATAAAATTATTATTGCTAATATTGTATTCTAAATGAGTGATTGACGCGTGCTTCGTGTATAATTTTTTTGACGATTTTATGCCTTATATTGTCACACTTTTTAGCATTAATTTCTTCAATATTCAAATCTGAGAGTAGTTTCTGGCATCAAATCCAATGAAGTTAGTACCTAATTTAAACCAAAATTAAAAATTTCAAAAGTTTCATATTATTATTATTAGTGATATAGTAATTATGGGGGTGATGATTATATGGAGGTTTTATTCTCACTTTCTTACTATGACCATAATTTTTAAGTCAATGATATTTTTAAAATGGTTTTTCATTAATTTAATTGAATAGTTTATACTTTACACTATACAGGATCATGTGATAACATATGGCACAAAAGTGCTTTGGAATCAAAAGTTCTGGTACATCTGATTATTCTGTGCTGGGGGTTACTAGGATATGTGGCATACCCGCATACCCGTTCCTCTTCTCACAGATCTGAAGTCTGTGAATTGGCCACAGCCCCGTAGTTACGTCCTCCAAAACTTATTTTTTATGTGCAATTTGTGTGTGTAATGCTAATAACAGGAGTGATTAATACTAATTACAGGGTATTTCAATAAATTAATCCAAATTATATAATGCAAGTGATTCCAAAGATTCACAGTTACCGCGAAACAAAATATTTCATAATTATATTTTTATAATTAGTAGCAATTTACCATAACCATAACAAGACTATGGATGTCTTAAATTGAAATTATTTGATAAATCATTGTATACGAATCAGTGGCGTACTAACGGGGGGGGGGGTTTTGGGGATAAAACCACCCCCGAAATTTTTTTTTTTATGTTTAAGTTTTGTTATGTTCAGGTGTCACGTCATCCAAAATGTTAATTAAAAAAATTAACCCCCCCCCAAAGTTTAGGTCTAGGTTCGCCACTGATACGAATCATGATTCTTTGAAATCGAGTTTTTTAAGATGTTTATATTTTATCTTAATACCTACTTATATTAGGTAGGTACTAAACAATGAGTAATTTTTTTTCAATTAATAATAGATAATCTTAATACAGTAAGTTGAAGTTATTGTTGATACTTGATAACATAAAAGCATATATTATATGTTTTATTGTTTTAATGTTATTATGAATTGATAAAAGTCTATAGTGTATACTGACGGATTTTGGTAAATTATTATAATAACAAATACAATAACAACTTGAACGTATTTGATATAACGTCCTACTCCTCATGATTGTTTTTCTATCAGTGAGTGCTGAGCGTACTTCAAATATGAATTTAACTATTATAATCAAGCAATTGAATACCTATCTACATTTCTATTGTAATCAAATATTCTGATAGGTATATATAAAATTAGAAACGTATAATCATTATATTCATAATTCAACACTACAGTTCGATAGTTGTAATGTAAAGAATCTGATATAATAATATTTTTATTTTAACCATGATTTCGATTATTTTACATTATTTGTTTGATAATTTCACCTTAGTAGGTGCGTCAGTGGCTGTTTTACTTTTGTATTATTTTTCAACTTCCACGTACGACAAATGGCAAAAGGAAAAAGTACCTCATATGAAACCTATTCCATTATTTGGAAATTTAGCAAAAACACTTCTCGGTCTTGAAAGCCAATATGAAGGGTTCGATAGAATTTACAGACAGTTTCCGGATGAAAAAATTTGTGGCTTTTACCAAATGAAAACACCATACCTTATGATTCGAGATCCAGAATTAATCAATGCAATACTCATCAAAGACTTTGCGTACTTCACTGACCATGGTTTCTACTTGGATCCGTCGACCAATCTTTTGTCAAAAAGTCTGTTTTTCATGAACGGCCAAAGATGGAAAATTATGCGACAAAATCTCAGCCCCGGATTTACATCCGGTAAACTCAAATTGATGTATGGCCAAGTCAAAGACTGTAGCAAAGAGCTATTAAACTATATCAAAAAAAAATCTAGTAAGTCCGATGAAATCGAGATACACGATTTATTAGGGAAATACGCCACCGATGTTGTTGGGACGTGTGCTTTCGGTTTAAAGTTAGGTAGTATAGTAGACGAAGACAGTGAATTTCGAAAGTATGGAAAACAATTATTTAAACCAACATTTAGGCAGCTTATCATCACCATGTTGGGAATGATATCACCAAAAATTCCAAATAAGTTGCAAATTCAACAATTTTCACCGGATGTAATTAGTTTTTTTGATTCAACATTTAAAGAAGTTATTACGTATAGGGAAAAAAATAACATAAACAGAAACGACGTGGCACAAACATTGATGCAAGCCAGAAACGATCTTGTATTGAATAATGATTCATTCCCTGAAGGTATAAAATATTATTCGAATACGATTTATATATTTAATAATAATTGTTTGTACAATCGTTTATTTTCGCAGAAAAATTTACAGATACAGACATTATTGCAAATGCGATTATACTGTTTATCGGCGGTGCTGAACCTGTAGCCGATACGCTAGCTTTTTGTTTTTACGAATTGGCGTTGAATAAACCAATCCAAGAAAAATTGCGTCAGCATATTTGCGAGAAAAGAAAAAAGCATGGTGGAGAGTTCAATCACAGTTACTTAGCTGATCTACATTACGCTGACATGGTTTTATTGGGTAAAATTACAATAGTACTAGACAACGGTTGAATACTAATTACGACCACATTATAGTTAGTTTGCGTAATTTGTTTATTCGTTGGCCTTGATAAAAAATATAACTGTGCAAATTCAGTAGGTAAGGATCCAGGATTTTTTTAAGGTAGATACAAAGAGCTTAAAACAAATCTCAAAATATTTTAAGGTAACCTTTTATTTAGATGTCATTCATTTTGACGAAATACCTAAAAATTACTAGAGTTGAACATATATCATTTGAACAAGAAATTAACCATTGGTTAACCATTGGTCACCTATCATTTAGGTGAATTTATAAATAAATTATTGAATAATAGAAAAGTAACATATCTAATCTAATTTAATGAGATACTAAACTATGACATTTATTTTATTTTGATAATAAGCGTACTATGTGTAATGAGTAAAATAGTATTATTATATATAAATGTATAATAGGTACATACGAATATGAAATAGTTATAAAAATTTTAATATAACGTTATAATAAATTATGTATATAACAATATAATACATTTTTAACCATACCAGTGAGAGTTAACTGAGTCCTAATTCTCTAAAAAAAAAAAAAACGTATATCATACCATTTATAAATAAAATATAAAAATTGAATAACTGTTGATGTATTGGATCTAGTTCAAGTTCTATTGTCTTTTTTTGTGTTCATTAACGCGCTTTATAACACATCTTTCTCTTTACAACTCAGATATCTAAATTATTACTTATTAGTGTCTATCTTCCAATATTTGTCTACTATAATATTTTGTGGTCTACCATAGATCAATTTTTCGCGCCGTAATTTTATACTATTTTATACATTTTACATTTGTACTACCCATGATTTAAGATAGAATATAGATAATATAGATAGTCTATCTTAAATCATGGTACTACCCAATGCCTATTAATTATTATCAACAAGACTAATATTTAAAGGTTTGCGATTGCGATTTATGTCGAAAATTATAAGCGAGCCGAGTCGAGGTGAGAGTTTACTGTGTGCATAAAAATAGTGTAGATGATTGAGTATCGTTTGTGATATATAGAACTAAATAGTATATAGTAGATTAGTAGATTATGGTAACTTTTTGAAGTTTTTAACATGTTTCTTTTAAATATGTTATATTATACTAAAAAAATTTAAAAAAAAAATAATAAATTCTAATTTTGTTTTAGGTATTTAAAATCAATTATTTATATTTTTTTTCATAAAATGCATAATATTATACAATATTATTTTTTTTTACATATATATAAAATTTAAATAGGCCCATACTTTACTGTGATTTTTAGTATGGTAGACCACATACATGTGTATAGTGTATACGTATACTACATATTAGGAGGTAGCTTTATAAGTAATAATAATATAACGTATAACTTAACAACAGTAATAGTAATAATAATAATGTATAAATAAAAACAAATAAAATCACCGTGAAAATTGTATCTTGCCATCTGGGGTACAAAGCATTTTAATCTACACCTGAATTTCAACTGATTCATTAAAAGTTTTTGTTGTTTATAAATGCATTATGCATGACCATACGTCCATACAAGTAATTATAATTATTCATGTGTAAGCAGAATAACTGTATATCCACAGATTGACATGTTATGTTAGATGTTTTATTTTTGTTTAACTATACTTAAATTAAATCATATTATATAACATATACTTTGTTTGATATAATATAATATAAACTGTTTTAGAAACAATGCGCAAACACAGTGGAGTTATTGTTCTGCATAGAGAAGCGACTAATACTTACCCGGTCCCTGGTCAATCATTAGTTATTGAAAAAGGACAAAAGATAATAATACCGACTTATAGCTTTCATCACGATCCCAAATATTATCCTGATCCAGACATTTTCGATCCAGAAAGATTTTCTCCCGAGGAAAAAGCAAAACGACCTAATGCTACTGAATTATTTTTCGGCGATGGACCTCGTTTTTGTATAGGTAGTTACAGCTAT
>VUJU01003846.1:0-22804 GCA_009835225.1 Aphis craccivora | reverse complement strand
TTAATTTATTAGGCCAATGCAGTAGATCAGATTTGTGCAATTTTGAATATGAAAACTTACTCCTCCACATAGTTCTTTACTTTATTTGATTTTTTCAAACAAACGGTAATTTGTATTTTTTGACTTTAAATTCGGAGATATCCCATATTATTATTGTTCCATTCGATACAGCGACGTTTTTTTAATGTGTATATAGCGTTTGTGCAATGTTGTAAGACGTGTCTTTGGACCGAATAAGAAATATTTATTTGACATTTTGCAGTATTTTGTGTCGTTTATAACCAACTATTTTAACTTGTTGATATAGTTTTTATTTTATGTATTTAAGTATTGTGTAATGTTTTATTAGCTTGAGTTAGTGATCTAATACGCGCTTAGCCAGAGTATAATATTTTTATTACTTTTAAAATAATTATATTCACGTATATGTCAAATCTATCGTGATTTTGACCTGTGATAAATTAGAACGTTTTTTGCTTTACGACTGTCGGTTTTTTTTTTTCGTTTAACACCTTTTAGTCCTTATGGTTCATTTTATTTTTTTTGGGGCCAGTACAATTACATACATCGTGGAGTAGTTGAATAAATAGCGTTTTGCTTAATAATTATGCCAATACTTTAGCATATTAAGGCCGTAATTCTCTGATAAACTTGATAAATTTTCACAGTATTATCTACACACCAAATTGAGCTATTCATGAAAGTTTCAAGTCAATCGATTCTTTAGTTTATGCTATAGGCTAGTTGACATGATTTTTATTAAATAATATTGTTTGAATACAAATAGTTTCTCTGGTACCATCCGTCGTCTTGCGTTTTTATTTTTTTTTACTTAGCTTTTCTCCGCTACCGTTGCGTTGGATAACATGTTAATAATAACAATTCAACATGTGTGATTGGAAGGCTTCTCATTGACAAGTCTTTCATGTAGGTGCGATGGATGCGTTTTGAAGATAATAAGTTACAAGGCTAACAGGTAATAAAATATTGTGGTGAACTTCGAGTGTGCTAGACTGGAACCTTAAAATTAATTTTATCAATGAAAAAAGGTGAGTCAATAGAACCACAAAAGAGTTTAGTCAAGAAATGAATAATTGTGGGAAAGCTGAGTGTTTGCTACGAGTCTTAATTATGAATTCAGAGTACAGGTGTGTAGTCTTGAGAAGTGGAGTTAATATTTAAAGTATATAGGTATTGCTAAGTTTTGAACTTTTACTGGACCCTCTCAACTTGCATATAGTCATTAACAGCATAAGTATCCCAAAAGATGGTATCTACCATTTTCAACAATGAGTCTGTCTAAAACACAATAAAGTGCTGTCAAATATTGGTAGAAAACTTAAACTCTGAACAAATGTCATGTTAACTAATGTTTTTTTTTATTTGGTTGTGTACTTAATTTGTTCATTATGTTTTGTATTTATGTATATTATTGTTTGTTGCGATGTTTACAGAGAATGATGAATATCGATAAAACATAAAGCAATTAAAAATAACTATATAAGGCATTTAAATGTACTGAAAGTTCAAGAAGAATTATTTTACCAATTAAGTATATGGAATTATTCTCTTTAGATTGATTCAAATAATAATAGAAATTCAACTTCATATATTTACCAATAAAAAATTACTCATTTACGATGTCATAAATAGATTTTCTCGACAGTTGCAAAGAGGAATGACAATTTAAGATTGGTCAAAAGACATAATGAACTTATTAATTTTTCCTGCCTCTTATCTCTCATTTTAAAATATTATATTATAATTAATATTTAATATACATACGTAAGTATTTACTAAAATTATATATTTTTTCTTTCTATAATATTATGATTTATATTAGCCCTTCTTCATTTCACATTTCCTGATCCGCCCCTGTATTGGCTACCAGTAGGTATACAAAAAACTGCATGCAATCTTGGTACTTTTACGATATGAAAAACTAAACCACAAATTCATACAATCAATTACATATTTAGTTAAATGTATACGATTTGGTTGTCGAACGTGCACCGGATTTCATGGACTTATGGTCTGTGACTTCGCATTTAACGCTGAAATTTGATGTTTCGCAACTTGTCTTAACAATGACTCGAAAATAGCCGCATAAACCGTTCTACGATAAGACCGCCAAAAGTCAAAATGCACACAATATAAAATGTATTCCGCGTAACGAAAGATTGAGTACGATAAACGATTGTTCCCTTTCGGCCGAACTATTGAACGTGTAGACGTACCTACATCAAAGAGTTACGCTGGGCGTATTTCGATTTCTTCCTATTTTGACCTTTTTTACCTTCTTTATGCTCCAATTGCTATCTGTTTGTAACAGCTATAGGCTGTAAAACGTAGCATGTACTCCGATTGCATCTCAAATGCAACTAAACAAAAAATACAAGTGTTCGACTGCGTATTGATTCTTAAAAATGTTTTTGATGCGAACGTGAAGAGCAGTGTTAACGAAATATTACGTGACAAAAAAAATGGTTTTGTTAAAAACGATACCTACCCATAAGCCATATTGTAACATGCGCAAGTACAATATTCTTAAATTGTAACTGTTACACATTTTTCAGCAGTATTCATTAGAACTGTTGGCTGTAAATATTCAATAATACATAATAATAATAGGTATATAGTATAATAGCTGTATAGTCATACATTTTTTTTTTAATAGGTCATAATTTATTTAACAAAAAAAATTTGTTTAAAATTATTGTATTCATTTATTTAAAATGAATACCTAATATAATATTAAACTCGAAATATTATCTAAATTGTTATTATTAATATTGTTTAACTTACTTTAAACTCTAATGAACACTTTTTAAAACACTTAATTGTAATTAACATAATAATATACATACGCATATATAATTATATAAATAAAAAATTAATTTCAACAATGGTACTCATGGTGTACACTAACTTAAATGATTGCCTCAATAATAGTCATTTATACTATTGAGTCTAAATAAAATGTTTTACAAAATTCAACTAAGTTGTCTTGGTCTACAGAGCGTTGAATAAGTTGATAAATGAATAACTGCTATTCAACATAATATGTGTCAATGTAATCATAAGTCTATAGAGTGTGCATGGGCGTTGTTAGTTGTAATGACATTTTTATCTAACCTTTTACAAACTTTTAACTTAGGAACACGTATACATAAGAAATAAGATGAAAAATTGGTTGATATTTCTATAAACTTTCAAAATTAACAGCTGGTTTAAAAAATTGTTTCTGGACACCTACATTAGTCGTTTCATATGAAATACGGACCAATACATATACGTTTTTATTTATTAGTTACCTACCTAACGAGGTACATCATTTTATTACAATTGCGAAACCCGTTTCGGTTTAAATGGTTTTATGTGTTTGAAAAAAAAATGTAAGTTGAGAAGTAGCTATGTTGTTATTAAATTTTAGTGTCAATGTAAAAATGAATACAAATGAAACTAAATATATCCCAACTATGTTATAATTGGGCCTCTAGACACCATTGCGCTTCGGATTCCGTTTGGCCGACGAAAATTTTTCACTTTATACCGTAGGTACTACTGCTAAAATAAATATATTTAATAACATCAAGTCATATTATATCCTTCTGTGCAATTGGGTAACAAAGGTTCTTTGTTCAATGGCATTAAAATGTCTTCAACTGGTTTCATTCCGTCTTCTTTCCATTCGTCTCTAACCTAAAAATAAGTTAATCTGTTTAGTAAGTCATATAATCAACACTAGTGTATTTTAATGAATTATTAATACCTTCTCTACTTTTGAAAAGACTCTCAGTAAATTGTTGCCTGCAAGTTTCTTTATTTGTTCCTCGGTCCACGAATGATTACTCATTAATGATGTTAATAGCTGAGGATAATGTGATACGTCTTCAAGTCCTTTCGTAGTGCTGAAATCATTTTGATCGTAAGATAACACAAACCGTTATTAAAAAGTATTTTTAATTTACTGTGATAATAATGTTTAGAAAATATATTTTCAATACGATTTTAATATTTGGTTTGTTATTTTAATCAACTACCATGCATATATTTTATATTGATAATAAATAATAATAATATATATGTATAATATTTTATAATTTAACTAGATAAAAAGTGAATAAGACGACATCCTTACATCCTGTAAAATTATGGTTGAATATAATATTTAAAAAAAAGTATATTCTACAGCTTTCTAATGTGTAGATTTGAGAATTTGAAAGTCATCCATTTACTTGTTTTCTAAAATTTTAATTACAGTATTTATACGTATAATATTCACTGTAGTAACGTATTATACAATTACATACTTATTGAGTATACTACAGAATATAAAATTTTCCAAATATTAATGATGATTAACAATCAAAACAGGATATGATTTAATAATTATAATTATATAGGTACCCAGTAATATCTATACAGTTTAAATACATTTATATTGTAGTATATTGTTTATAGTATGTTATAGGTACATTTTACTATTTTAGTATCTGAATTATTGGAATTATTGTAAATCGGTAACAGATTTGATCCTGGTAATCCATAACCCACAGTTGTTGCATTAATTACATATATTATGTCATCGTGATTCACGATTGAATAAACCAAATATTGTTTTAGATTCTATAATATTATTATGATAGAAAGATACAACGTATACTACAGTTTAAACATACATAATATTATTATAGCTGACGGATCAATTTTTTATTTAGTGTAATTATTATGTAATAATAATCAACAGTATCGAGATGGGTATAAGTAAGGGATAGTCTGATAATATTCATAATTTAATACTTAAATTATGGTACAAAAATAACACGATACTCGCACATTTATTAAATATAACAGTATAATATTTAACGACCTAACCCAATATCAGCTGGATGCCATGATGCTAATAATTATAAATAAATAAACAAAAATTAATTAATAAATAGACAAATAGTTTATGGAGATTAAGATATTAATTTCAATTTATCGACATTTCAATAACATTATAATATTACAGTTGCATATTTATTTTTAAACGATTTTAATATTCGTATCTAGTTAAACATAGAAAATAGTATAATCAGCATCAAAATAAATTCATTAACTTTAGAAAAAATAAAATAATTAAATAGCTTATAGATAGGTAGTAGTACACACCTACTTATTTACTATTATATTATATTATACACAATTTCACAAATCAATTTGTTGCTAAGAAATTTATATTAAAAATGTATTGTTTTATAACTTTATATTGAGTTGTTAAGTAGGTACTAGACAAAGTATTTTTTGAAATTAATTGATTATATTACATCAATAAAAACAAATGTCATGATTGCGTATCATATACCAATTGTGCCTACCCACCAAACCTAACCCACATTATAAATTTTACTACCTACATAAATTGTTTGTAAAATAGTAATTTTGAGTATATAAATATATCAGTTTAAGATTATAATTTTGTGTTTTAGTTTTAAAATTATTTTAAATCAATTATTATTCTTACTGATTAATTCCATCGTAACCAGCACCCAGGCCGACATGGTCCTCTCCAGCTACATTTTTAATGTGGTTAATGTGAGCTGAAATAAAATGTACGAAAAGAATCATTATCAAAACAATTTTATTTTAACAAACTATTAAAACTAGTAACAAATAATATGATAATAAGTACATACCAATAACTTGTTCCAATGTTGATGTAGAATTACAGCTTATAAAATATGAATAAAAGCTCACCATAACTATACCGTCGTTTAAGGCCTAAAATTAAAATAGTTTATACAGTATGATAATAATATGTATTTACTTGATTTAAGATTTAATGAAATTGGCGTGTACCACTAGTTTGAGCACGTGATCAGGAACATTTCTCAATGAAGTGCATAATGAATACGCACATGAATGTGAGAAGATTACAGGTGCTAAAGTATAGTTAAGTGCGTCTTCCATTGTTTTGACAGACGTGTGACTAAGGTCAACCATCATTCCAAGTCGATTCAATTCTCTGAGTACTAGCTAAAATATAATGATAAATTGATTTATTGATTATCGAAAACTCCATTAAGATTTATCATGTATTATGCAATAATTTTAATCAAATAATAATATTGCCCTATAATAGAATAAATTATCATATTTTTGTAGTTAAATCCGTTCGTATTGTAAATTTAATATCGTAAAAACATTATTCACAGTTGAACCTATACGGTTATATTACTAGAGTTTAGTTCACTTATCCGTAGTTACTGTCAACCCTTTTCAAAACCATCTTTTACTCATATGTGTTTAACGTATCGTAAAATATCTTTGTCGTTCGTAAAAACGAATAATAATTAGTTTTACGTATTTTTACGTTATTATATTCCGTTGAATGACGTCAACACAAACGTCGAGTTTTTAGGAAACTGTATAACGAAACAGTATCTAATATCTGACTGTACATATTATACGTGAATAAGCTTTCAAAACAAACACACCACGAGATAGATACTACATTATTGTAGTATCTACAACAATACCTATATCTAAAAGTTATAATTACGAAATTTATGTTTAAAAATAAACGCGTTTCGAGTATTTTGAAAGGTAATACTTGACAACATCGATAATCATTTATTTCAATTATATAAGAACTAAATAAATAACATTTTATTTAAATCGTAAAATGAAATGATATTTATAAACGTTGTAGTGGTCTATGATTGGTTTGCAAATTAATAACTCCGAAAATCCGGGATGAAGAATTTACATAATGGCGTACAGTATACATACTTGGAGCGTGTTTATTGACACATTAGTACACCAACACTAGGTATATTGTGGTGCATTGCAGTATTTCAATACGTGAAATAAATATGAGATTGTACTCTACAACTGATACTAGCGCATAAAAATCGTAGTAGCACAATCATATGACCGATTTAGATTAGAAGTAGGTAAGTATGTACGTGTTAAATGGCATTTTGAACATTTGCTGGTTATTTTTTCTTTTAATTGCATTGTTGTTGTACATCAAACGATAGCGAAGCAATTGCATTATTGTTCAAATTGAGTACTAAATTATTAAATTTAAACAACGACATAATAATAATGGGTAGGTATATTTATATTTTGGTTTATTTATATTTCGTATATGGCTAGCGTTCTGGGTAGGTACCTACTCAAACATTTATCGTGTAATGAAAATTTGTATTAATTAAATAATGTGACTTTCGAGTACGTGAAATTGAATGCTGTTCTTAACGATAAATGAAAATATATTAATATATACAAAGATACATTTTTTTTTTTTACGTTGGTCTGTATCTATGGTAATAAACCGCCGACAAAATGACCGGTATAGGTTATGAACAGGATAAAGTCAGTAATTAGCATATACGTACGTCAATATACTTTACATTCAAAACATACATTAGAGGATGGTATGAATACGGTTTATTTTGTATTTAATATTATACGTTCAATGAATGAGAGTTTAATATCGAAACGTTTTTGTTGTTAATGTATAATATATAATACATATAATGTGTTAGGTATAATATACATTATGCGTACTTACCAAACCAAACGGAGATAACCCTTGATGTTCATTCTCTGGTGAATCTAAGCCGGAACAACAGCCAGCCCTATTAAAAATAATATAATATTTTATCCGTCCGTGGCCAGGTTAAGTTATTACTTTCATTGCCTACCTAACAGACATTTTTTTTATTAACGTTCGTAAAAAAAGGAAAAAAAAAGCAATATCATAAATAATAATCTGCAGAATTATTGAGATACGAAATGTGTCTACCTCCAAAGACCAAAACCGTCCGACGTACTGACAAACGTTCTAATCAATATCGTATATCATCGGCTCAATGGTGCAGTACATATAAAAGCGTATAGAGGTAGGTAAGGATAGTACATAAATTGTTTGGTGCTGTGACCCGCGATTAAATAAACGTCTCGTCATCAACTGACTAACAGATCCCCTTGCTGATTCTCCTCGCGGAAGTAGAGGCAGTTTACAGTTCAAACCGAAAAATAAGGGTTGCAAACCGAATGAATCAAAGCCGTTTCAAATAGTATCCAATAACAATGCTTATACATTTTCAAATAAACAGAAACGGCCTTTAATGCATTTGTGAATAGACTTGTTGATTAAGAGTGGTGTGTATTAATGTCATTTCTTCATAAGTATTAAGAAATTATGTGGGACACTGTTAAAAAGTACGTTTTACTATGAAAGTATGAAACGAGTGAAAAAAAAAATATAATTAATGAAACACTTAAATTGACTTTTTAGGCATTGTAATAATTTGTAAATACAACACAATAATATTGCACAGCATTCGTGAAACTTATATACACTATTTACATAATATACATAATATGATTGAAACACTATTGTTTGCAGGTATGAACAGGATACAGTGACTTTATATCTCCTAATCAAATCAGTTATCGACTGTACACGATGATGATGAAAAATTGAATCCTTGCTAAACCTGCAGTAGCTATTCAAGTGACTTTGAATGTAAAAGATACAACATATTATGTATAGAACTATAATTAAGCACAAAAACATATAAAATCAACCTAATGTGTATAGCCTTTCTTGTAATAGAACATCCATTGAAATCAGACGACAAAAACTTGTATTCGAGAATCCGTATTGTTGTTACTAAACAAAACCTACTCATTGTATAAATATTACATTAATGTATACTTACTTAAGCAAACTGAATAATCGTAACCCAAATATTAATATGTAAAATCTAACTTTAGAAATAGACATATGCTGTATAAACTTATTAAATAGCTAAGAACATAAAATAATGAACTCCAATGTGAAATGTACAAACTTCAGTACAACATCATATTATTATGTTATATAATATGTATAATAATAAAATTTATCATGTAGAGGTTTTATTTTTGAAAAATGGAAGAAGATAAAAATAACATATTATCGGTATGTATCTGAAACAATAAAATTATATAATACCTACATTACCTATATATATTATTATATTGGGTAGTTATTTTTTGATATACAGGTGAGTTTATTCGAGTGTAGATTGATTTCAACTGTGTATAATACAGCAATATCATACATAAAATCAGTTTTAGTAGGTACTCTAAAAATATTTAATTCGTTCTTAGACCAAGAAATTATATCTACAACTTCTTACTCCTAAGTTACTAACGTTTAGTAACCATGGTTGTAAAACGACTGACGGACAGTTTAAAAAGAAAAAACAAAAGTTTGCAGACAAGAAAGTGTACCCACACGTCACAAGTCGCAGACAAATTTACACATCACATTGTTGTTTATTAAATAATATTGTTTAAATACGTCAATAGGGAACGATATACGCTTATGCCAACGGCTCAAGAGACGTTTTTAAAAACACTGCAAAAGCTCGTGTATAGTATTTATTATATTTTATAGGTGTATAGGGGTAACCTAACCTCTTCGGCAGCCAAGAACCTATACGAGCGCGACTCGCCTTTTATTACCGACCGTTATAAAATCGTAAATATAAAAGCCGAACGGGAAATATACGTTCTCGATTAAACCCAAAACGGCCGCACAGCAATACAGCTAATATTATTATTATTATTATAACGACCGCCAGCGCATTTGTTTTGGATTTCGTCTACCGTGTACAGCCATCGTGCGGCACGCGGTGACAATACCGTACACATAACATAATAATAATATATAACTCTCATGGTCAGACTCAATAAAGTTTATGTAGGACATGACCCGCGCGCGTATTCGATTAGACCATTGAAACCACTCGAATGTGCTTTGCCGCAGAACACTTAACGACCGTGTGTGTGACGAAATTCAATCAATTCGGACCTTTTTTTTTCCTCCCCTCCGTCTCCTCCGCTGTCCGTCCTCTTGCGCGCTGACCGTCTCCTTCGCAACACTTCCGAACGCTTGGCTCGTGTGCGTGTGCGGATTGATAAGAAACCAATGGGCCGAATTAAGAAAAAAAAAGTATTATTATTTCTAAACACTCTCAAAGTGGCTAGGTGATTTATCTTGTTTTTATCTTCTGCTCTTAGATTTATAGATTGTATATCACAATCTCTATACTGTTTTTTTTCCTCCCGAACACTCAGTAAAAACGCACGCCCTCGAGCATTTTGTTACGAAACAGAAATAAAAAGTCTTAAGATTGTATCGACGTTTTCTGAAATAATGCCACTTATTATTACATCCATTAACTAGGAACAAAAGAACGCGAATATAAATGAAACAGTATATTATAATATTGTTGTTCACGAGTTTCATTATTTGCATACATCAATATAATATATTTATATAATATTATATATACATATACATATGAATACAATTAGCTTACTTCAGGCAACTAATACCTATAGAACATACAAAGTCATAATATGAGCAGAACACGTACAGTTGTTATAGTTAGCTTTATTCAAATTAACGAAATTTGATAAAGTTAATTATGAAAGTTGTTTGATACATTAAGTGGATTTCACAAATATAACTTATTGGCATAATAATTAAGAAGACTTGGAGGTTTAATCAGATTCTGTTTCACACATGTAACTTGTAGGACGCGGTGTGTAAGGTAGCTATTTTAGGTATACTTATACTATTGTAAAACGTTATTTGATATTTCAAAATATATACTTTGTCATTGAGCTTCAAAGGAGGTTAATTATACTGATTTTACGGAAAGAGATTATATCGACAATGAAGCGGTATTAACAGTTACTAATCTAAATTAAAACATTTTTATTTATTTATATTTTTAATTTTCCAATTGGAAAAATTGCAAATACATAAGCACAACTCTGATATCATAATTCATTCTTAATTATATCACATTTATTCTCGTTGGTGAATCTATCATAACATTTTTGTTTTTCAAATGACTATCAAAAATATCAATTAACAAATTATATTTTTTAGACTATAGTTTTTAGCCTATTAGCATTTCAATTCAAGGTATGTATAAGATGAACAAAATTACAATGGTGACTCTGACGATTTGCGGTGCATTAATCCTTTCGCTCAATTAAGCTTTAAATACTCATTAATAAAAACAACTTTTCATTCAGTATTTGTACATCAACGGTTTCATAAAATTAATTTGCATAAGCTAGGTTTTAAAATTATAAATAAAGGTTAGGCTGTCTTTCAAAAATCTAAAGTTGATAGTGGTTTATCAACACGAGGATGAAAAATAACTATAGAACGATAGAATGTATTTGCGCTTTTTCTGTTTACTCTATTAAAAATTAATTATGTTCGAGATAATTATTGTTCACAACAAAAACTAAGTTACTCCTTAGAAGTTAATTCTAAGTTTAATGGTACAAAACCATAACTAAATCATTTCATGACTTCTTAGGTTTAGTGCCTATTTGTCAAAATTGAAGTAAAATATTGTGTTTTTTAAAATAACTTAATATTTTGTATGAATTTTAATTAGCATAAAAATAGGCAGTAAATTGTTGTGTTCTTACCACAGTGTGTCGCAAGTATGCGTTAATGTTAAATATCGGGCACCAAGGCTGTGAAAAATTCTGAGCACTGCTAGTGAATTACCCAGTGAATGACCACCTTCGACGCCAATTAGACTAGCAATTTTTTTTACTTTGTGTGCCTCTCGTATTCCTGATTAAGCGATATAGATATATGCAATTAGAAAAAGACATATAATGTATTTATGATTTATGTCGTACCTTTTACCGATGTTACAAGCTGTAAATCACTGGAATAGGTTTCAGCCAACCTCCTAATGACGTCAATTTGTTCCATTGTAGTTTGGACACCGTCCAGGTGCTTTCTGCCGCAGGGCACATATGCTGACCAAAACTGTCAACAACGTACACATATAAGATATTAAAAAAAAAACATAATTTCATGTACCTACTCAATCAATGATAGACGTTATTTATCTTTAAAGCATTATGGTGATATATTATACGGCTACTAAATCAACGAATATTATTTTGGATTTTAAATGACATGTGTTAAGTTATATTTTCTGGTAGAAACCAAGATTTTATATTAATACGTTTTAGATTATATTGTACTATTGATATTTAATTAATATGTTATTTAAAAAAAAACATGATTTTGCGATTTGTTAAAAAGATTGAATATGATTTTATTCAATACATAAAATATATCCATAGTATGCCTACCTAATAACTATAATAAGCAATATAAAAATGTCTTAATGCACTTATACCCAGATAATTTTTTTTTTACTTAATAAATAATAATTTTTATAATCATACTTTATATTTATACATTGCATATATAATGTTAAGTAAGATTGGAAACGTATGTACGAGTATAATGAGTATATATATATTATATATTATACGACGGGTGCATTAATAACCAGTATTAAACTTTCTAAATTGTCAATCAAATTCAATATTATTATTTAGTTAACAGTGTTAACACGATATGATGGGATTATGAGAGCATTGTATTTCATTGATTCCATTAAAATATATCGATTTGACCAACTATAGATAAATGTTGAAATGATTGACATATCATTAAAGATATGCATAATTCAACTAAAATACTGAGTAATATATTACAAACTATGTGCTGTTAATAGGTAAATTTATGATATACATAATAATAGATATTATATTTAGCAAATAGGCAATTAAAATCTAAAATATAATATAATCAATACAAAACTACAAAATCTATTATATGTAGTACCTATATACCTATGCGATACATATTTAATTTGCATAACAATTTTTTATAATAATAATAAAAGAAAAATGATATTATATTGAATGAAATAACCGCTAGGAGTTCATAAAAAATCTAGCAATTTTATAGTTTTTGATTGTGGAAATAACATAATTTCAATAACATCATTAACTTCACTAATGTCAAATAAAAGATAAAAATACAAATAAATGAATCACAATATGTGCAACACTATAATACAAATTTATCTTAGTTATATGATAATAATCAATAATGACGATAAGAAAATATTTATTCGATTTAATTCATAAATGTCATCGCCTGATTTAGTAGATATAAACTACTCTAAAAACTTTTATGAGTGAAAATAATTCCTTCATCTAATAAAAACGATAAGAAAATATTATTTGTCGGTCCTTTTTAGTCGATGTTTTTTGTTTTTGGTGGTTCCTGTTATACCTACCGGTATAATTTGTACAAAGCACTGAATAAGGATTACAAAAACCATATTGTGGTAAAACATTATAATTCTTTGAACACTTTAACGAATAAAACAAGTTAATTAAGCTTGGTATATTTATAAATAAATAAATTATAAAAGTCAACGTGTAATTAAGACTTATAAGATAAGAGAAATTTAAATTTAATTTCAAAAAAAAAAAAATATATAAGCAACCATATTATACATATTTTCTTACGTTTTTTATAAATAGGTTTTTATAATTTGAATAAATTTAATTATTTATATTATACAGCAAATGATACTTTTAAAATTAAATTATTGAAATAATATACTAATACCTATTTTTAATTTAGATTCAATTTTTAGACGAATATTATAGTCATAGAATCTATATGCAATAAATACTTGAGCAACTTAGCTAACAATTAATTATATTAAAAGTAGAGAAATTTTCGATATATTTTATCAAATAAATAGATATAGGTAGGTAAGTTCATTCAAGAGGATTGAAAACCGATGAATATTTACGAATATTGCGTAAGCTATTCGCCCCATAAATTATTTGGTAACATTTAAATCTGTGAAAAACAAATAGTGATTAATATAGATAAGTTTTTCCATTATATTATATGCACTGGACAATGTTATACTCAATCTGCACTATTATAACGTTTTTTTTTATAAACCTATTATGTTAAATATAGAAACTATTAACTAATATTATATAAATCTAAAATGATTATAATGATTAAAAATTATTATTGTTGGTGTAGTTAACATTTTTTAAATATCTTGTTTAAATGAATGAGTCTGAATTCTGATAAAAATAGAAAATATCTATAGATATCTACTTAAAAATAACGCGGATTGTTGAATTTTAGTCAACATTTCATTTAAAATTTAAAAGTAAATTTGCTAATATGCAAATTCCAAAATTTGTTTGTCAAATTTTAAGGAATTATTTTCAAAATATTAGGCCTAAATTTAAGTTTTATAGAACAAAGTAGTAGTGTCAACTTGACTTACGTGCGTTTTAAATTATAATAATGTTCTATTCTATTGAAGAATTATTAAGTTTTGCATATTTAAAAGAAAAATAATTGTATCAAACACAAGTTTAATTAAAATAATTTATAATTTTTATTATCAATCGGTATAGAGGACCTAAACCATTTATTTTTAATTTCTATCAATATTTAACATTCTGAATAGTACCTATATAATTCTATAACTAGATAGTGAGTGGCATTTGAATTTTATATATTTCACTTAACTACCTTGGTTAGGTTATGTAGACTATGAATTATTATTTTACTAACTAAACTGGGCCAGGTATTAAAATATTTTTTTCTTATTGACTATTTTCAATATAACAGCATTTTTAATAATCCAAAAACAAAAAATTTCTTTGTTTTCTTGAAATTTTTAATAAAAATCCCAGATTTGATAAAAATTAAAACTAATTATTATTTATATAAAATATAGTTAGTTTAATCTAAATAAAAATATATTACTCGATAAGAATGACACTGATGTGAAGTATAATTTATTAAAATAAAGTTTTATAATATAAAAAAAATATATGACATTAAACACGCGCCTGTTGAGAAAAATACATTCGATAACAACTTGTTAAATTATGTTATTTGACCTATTAAAATTAGGTATATTATTCACAAATGAAATCATTGATTTCATTAGAAGAGGCACACTATAAATGTATGAATATTGAATATATGAAATTGTCTTTGCAAATCTTAAAACACTTTTATTCCATAAAAATATAAAACCATTTACTATGATTGAAATACAGAACACGTATTTTATTTTAATATAAATTATAATATGCATTTTGCAGTCCAAATATCGTAAACTTCAATGAATAATGTTTTAAAATTAATTTAATAAAATGTATCACTTAACTAAAATTGCAGCAAGGTTAAGGTTAATTTAATTTTAAAACATCTCAATTTTCCAGAAACATAATAGGAATGTTCAAACTTGAACAAATTCAAAGTAGGTACCAACTGTTTTACATAGGTATAAGTTAAAAATTTAAAATCGATGACATGTGTTACATATAACTTTTAGAACACGTTTCCTAACTTCAGCAACGTTAAATAAAATATACATAATTATATAATCAATAACTTTCTTTTTTCATTTTGAAGAGTATAGAATTTGCAATTAAAATAATATATTTTAGATGCCAATAAAATTAAAAATAATTATTGTATTTTTTTATGAATACTTAAAAGTTCTGACCATAATATGTATACTCTATGTCTGTTTAATTGTAAAATAATAATATAGTGATTTTAATAAAAAAAAAAAAAAATGGATAATAAAGAAGGAACAAAAAAAAAAAAAAATAGAAAATAGAAAAACGATTTTAAACATAAATAAATTATATTTAAACGGTTTTGCACGTTTGATTTTATCCGGTATCAAATCTATTTAACATTAAGGCCTATAAATTATTTTTGTAACATTGAATATAGTTTTTGGTCTACTGGTTTAATAGCGATTTCACTAAGCAGAAAATATCATACAACATTTTTATATTTTGAAGATGATTTGTTATTTTAAAATTGGATTAAAATATTTGTGATTTGATACAGATTTTATAAAAAAAGTTTTTGAAATGTTTGAACTTATTTCATTATTTTAGAAGTAAATATACACACTTAAATTCATTGTTTGTGAGCATATACTATGAAAAAAATATAGTAAATATATTACTTTTTTCCCTTAATATTTCTTTTAATATTAACTCAATACTTAACACAAAATCCACTATTGAAATTAAAATTGTAATTTCTTTTACATTGGATGCTAGCTTTACTATAAAATTGTATATTGTAATGTATTATGTATATTAATTTAATAAGTAATTGTTGAGCTAACATAGTTGTATACTAGAAGCTAATAATAATAATAATAATAAAAAAAAATATATATAAATATATATATTATTACTTTCAAATTTAATAAGTATTTATTTATTGTATTTTATAAATTGATAAATTAAAACAATAATAAGTAAATAAATTAATATCACTTATAAAGTAATGCTAATGATAATGATATAAATATATATATATTTTAATAAAATCAATTAACCCACAGAAGTATTTTTGAGGTCTTGTTGTTCAATATATATTATATATATTTACAAAAAAAAAAAGAAAAAAATATATTATTTTGACATTTTGGCATAAAGTATTTAATTTAAGTAATAATTAGTGATAATTAACTATATTGTCGGTTTCAAATATAATTGCACTAGTATAGTAGGTAATATAGAACTTAATATTTAGTAAACCAAAAATAATTTTTACCATCATGTTATATAGTTATTGTTTTGGAAGTATTATACTAAAGCGGTAACCTTATAATTTGCATCCAGAGCTTAATTGCTAGTATAATTATAATTACATTTCTTTCTAGGTAGAACCAACTGAGTTTAAAGAATTAAAATCAAGTTTTTTTAGAAAATATAAAATATGACACAAAGTTATACCAATAACATAGCTAAATATACAATGTAGATATGTATAAATGTTATATATTGTGTATGCTATATAGGTGAGTACAAACTTTATTATTCCATTTTAAGGCGATTAACATTAATACATTTAAATAATATGATCTGGGTTTAATTTAACGACTATTAAACAACATAATTCGTTTTTATTTAAATTATATATTTACCTAGTGTTATTTCGTTTAATGATTTCAAGAATAAGAAATATCAGTTATTTAATTAAAGAGTCATTTAATAATTTATGGGGAAATAAAATTTTTGATAAAAGAAAATAAATGTATACAAAAAAAAAGAAAAAAAACACAGTTAAATAATATTGCTGTCATTAATTATTATATGAGCAAATGAATTAATGTATACATTAAGATCTTATGAATTTGTAAACTGGTTTTAGTAATTATAATAATTATTAATGAGTATTGTAACTATAAAACAATTAAAAAATACATTCTTAGCTTCACTCCTAACTTTTTTTTTAACCTAACTTTGATGGTTAAGAAAAATTGTATTTACTTTAAGAACTAGGGTATTTTGTAGGGTATTTTTCTCCTAGTAAATATTATATGAGATTCAAAACAGACTACCTCGATATTTGAGAGCCATAAGCGTTGACCAACCGTGATGTAAATATTAAATTTGAATATTACATTGTACTCGATTTTATACAATAGGGCCAATTTCTTTTAGAATGTATTTTACCGACCACTAGACACAAAACTACAGAAGTGAATTTTAATATCATAGACCCTATAGAAATCAACAAAAATATTTATTTTATATTTTAATGTATATGCATTATTTAAAAAACTTCAAACAAATATCCACGCTTAAAATATATGAGTATAGTTAATTATTTTATAATTTTTATGTAGTAAAGTATAACTCAAGTATAAAAACCACGTGAAGTAATAAATATAGATTAAATAGTTATTGATTAATTAACTATATATTATATAAAATAATCATATATTTTTCACAATATCATCTATACTAAATTATATTGATTGAACATAACTAATTGAGTTATTCAAATAAATATGTAAATAATATATGTGTATTGTACATTAAATATGCAATGATATTTATTTAATTATAAAATATATTTATGATACATTTTTGTAGTTTTATATCAATAGATAATTGAGATTTTAATCTTCATGATCCCTTTTTTAAACGTTCACGATTTTTTAAAATGTCAGATATTAAAAGTAAAATAATTATAATATAAATAATTAAAACATTTTGAAAGTTACTTCATTTACTTAAATTTTATGTATAAAAAAAATGACATAATTTAAATAAGAATACCTATCTATTTAGTTTTCATAAACAAAATATCACACAACTCTAAGTCATAATACCTAACTAAGTTTTTTTTTTTTTTTAATAAATATAAACTTCAAGTAAGGAATTCACAATATCTTTATCTTTTTCTTATACCTACATATTTTATATAAATAATGGAACATTTTTAAAGGTAACTTTGTGTATGCATAACAAATGATAATTATATTTTAAGTGGTTTATTTTCTTTTATGGTGTTGATATGAATCAAATATTTTGTACTGACTAACCAATAAGCTCAAAAGTTAGAAAAGGCGTAGTAGTAAGATGTAAGGATTAAATGACGGAAGTCATTGAATAGGTATAATAGGTTTAATATTCATATACATATATATTTTATATTTTATGAAAAGATTTAACTACAATGGTTTTTAACCTACTTGAACTTAATATCCAAAAATAAATATTGATATAAATTACATCTGTATAAATATAGTTAACACATGTTTGGAAAATTCATTATTTTTGGCTTAGGTTTATCGCATGGAAAAATGTACAGATTGTTATAGTGCTCTTCAGTTAGGGATAAATGTTGTTGTGAAGGGAATTCGTTTAGGATTTGGTGAATTTCAATGTACTTGGGTGAGTTGATCACTTTAATTATAATATTATCTATTACATTCAATGTATCATACATATTTGTGCTGGTTTTTAACTGACAATAATGTAAGCGTGAGTTAGGTGGGTGAGGCCTGATTCGAGTGATGATTACTTCCTATCTGTTTTTAATGTCAAGAGAGTATTTTAATTATCTAGTTACATTTTACATTTATTAGCTTACTGGAGAGGGATATTAATACAAAATGTCTGTCATTCATTCATTATCTTTTACTGGATAATATTGAGTGTTTCAAATGAAGTCGTTGTATTAATCCCGAAATGTGAGGGGACCCACATGAAAGATATTGGTTTATAAATTATATATAAGTAAATATATAATATTATTTAACGAGAATTCTTGTACGTGTTGAACAAGTTAATTTTGTAGATGTAGAATTGAAATATGTATGAGAGTACGCTCAACGAGACATTGATTGTGATGTTGAAATTTTCTGTATTTGAAGATTGGGATTTTGAATCCTTTGTAAATAGCTTGAGTTTCTACTGTAATATTATGCTAGAGAAGGAAGCGCGATGTTTGGAAAATATAATTTTCAGGTCTGTGATCGTCGAAAAGCCCACGCTATATTTTGTAAGCATCAGTAGGCATGTATATTTGGATGTATTCCGAGTATTGTTGATATATTAGTGAATACTATATATGATATAATAATATACTTCCTTAAAGAATGAAATATTAAATATCATGTAATGAAAATTTACGAGAGGCGGAGAAAAATATTAAACATCACTGACTTTGTTGACGCAAAGTTCAGTGCGTTCTAATGATAGATTTTCACAGGAATGATTAAAAATAAAATATATTTATATACTCGAGATGAAAATTACAGGTACTTCTGAGTACACGTGTAATTAGACATGGTAGGTTTCAAAAAAAAAAAAAAATAATAATAATAAATCATAATTTAGTAAAACAGTACCAAAACTCCGCGTTATAATGAATATCTGAAAATTGTATACCAGATCATTGGTTGAATGAGTTATTATATCTAAAACAGAGACGACGAGCAGAGAATAAAATCGAAAAATCATAAGAGAAAAGAATATAAAAATGGTTTTAACCTTTAACACAATAAGCGAGCTCGATAATTGTCAGCTCGTAATGGGCAACTCGTTTGGCGAGTTAATTTTTTTCCGAGTTCATCACGCGTGTAATCTTTGTATTCAGCTCGAGTTTGACGGTAAATACTAAAGTAAACCCTTCATCCGCAACAGAGATTTTTCGTATACATATTATTTAAACTTACTTGAGCGCCAACCATGCCCTTCCTGAGCCGTGGTAAATCGGTTTGCGACCAATTACTCTTCGACCATGGTTCTACGGTCGTCAAATCCGCAGAGAAGTTGAAATACATCAGCTGATTGTGTACGAACTTACGAATATTCCACGGGAGATCGTTGTGCCTATAAAACAAACGCACATTTTATGATAACCGTGATTTAAAATATTATAATATTGTTTACACAAATAGAGCGGTAAAAATATGTTTTGTCCCGCCTAAATGAAATGTCATGGTTAATGGGCCAATGTATGTATATTTTTTATAAACTAATATCCATATAATACAATAATATATAATTTTTACCAAAAACTAAATGGCATATTTTTTTTTTTTATTCGAATTTGGTTAATAATTATTAAAAATTTTATTCTAACCACACGGTTAGGTTAGATTGCAAGTAAACTTGCAATTCAATTGATCAACTAAATACTAATTAAATATTTCTGATTACGATTTTAAGCAGATACTTTATTATTTCATAAATCTCAACTAAATATATTAGTAAAAAATAATTATATATAATATGTGTTTAACCGTCTTGCATTTCATTCCCACGTATTAAAGCTGGTATTTACCCTCATAACCGATGTATAATTTATAATAAGTTTTGATCTGTTTTTAATCGGTTTTAAAATTATCGAGGTTAATGCGAACAACTTGAATTTATATTGACGAAATATTATGTACGATCATATATAAAAAAAAAAAACCGCCTGAGAAAAAAAATAAAATGTTGGTTTATGTTACTATTTATACACTAAGTACTTTAGTACCTATATCAAGTATGACAAAAGTATATTGAATACAAATATAACTTCCAGAGTTTTGACTGTTCTAAAGAAACACGCTGAATAAGGTTTTGGATAGGGTCGTTCAATTTGTGGATAATAAAAGACAAGTAGTGTTTGAAAAAGAAATAAATAAAAAAAAAATACAAATAGTAACTATAAACCTCTTTATAATAATATTTTTTTCAAAACTCCTGACTGCTCCTATTTTGTAGTGTTATGTTAGATCTTCTAAAGTTGAAAGTTGTAATATATAAAAAAAAATAATCTTGTAAATATCTCAAGTCACTCGTAAGTGTTGAAACATGTTTGAAAATTGTATTTGATATTACACACCCACATGAATAGTATTTATTTTTTTTTTAAAACAAATGTAGGTACTTGATTTAAATGCTTTATACTTTATTTTATTATATGTTCGTCTAAATAATCGTAAATTCGTGATACCATTCAATTAAAAATTTAAATTTGAATTATTTCATTATAATAAATAATAATACTAACAGAAAATTAAATGTATACATACGTTTCTATGTTTAGATATTTTATAATATTACACATAGAGTAGGAGTTACCCAGGTATATACTATTTTTTATGCATTTATATACATAGGAACGGAAATAATAAACATTTTAGTACTTTTATCTATGTAAGATTATTTTTATTATTTAAAGGATAGGTCAATATTTAGATACACAAGATTGTTATTTGAATAAGCTTTCATTTTATGTATCAAAAAAATATTTGTATGGTAGTATTTAATTTAATTAATGCGTTAAAATATAAAAAAAAAATTCGTGGTTTAGAGAATTAATGTAATAATATTATGTATATTTTGTAGTATAGTTGCTATTTATTTAATAAAGTAAATTGTATATTTCAATATTTGTTGTTATTACAAAAGAAAAAAAAACATACGCGAATATTTAGCATTTATTTATCATTGTTTCATGTTTTTCTATATGGTGCCCTTATTCCTTATACTCTTCCACTATAAAATATCTTGGTATAACACTCGAATAAAGATTAGCTTGGGCTCACCATATCAGAATTAGACGATTAGCTTTAAATAATCGCCTACGCATATTCAAAGGTCTACTAAGCTTTAAGCAATAATAAATACTCCTCTGCGGCAATCAAACTTTGTATAAACAAAATTCTACGCATTAAAACCAATACGAAAATACGGACTGTAGTAATGAGATAATTTGGAAAAATTGAATATTAATGAAATTCGCACCTTAAAAATGTTACTCCTTAGATTAGATTAGTTAACAAATATCCCTCTCTAGTCTCTACATATAAATTATACCTTGAATTTAAATTTAAAATAAAAAAAACAATACACGATGAAGTTACCATATAAAAAAATTCATAGCTATACCTAACTACTTATAAGTACTCTTCGAATTGCATAAACATTTTACCATCGAAATTTCTAGGTAACCCTCATTACCACCACTACCGTGTATAAAAATGATTGTTGAACGCGTTTAAGTTCGTTGGAGTTAGAAGCAATATAATACTATAATAAGGATATCCGAGTATAAAACATTTAACTAGAAATAATTTCAACGTGCGGGTTCGGATTATGGTTTCTAGTTAATCTAGAACAAAGATCGATCGCATAATCAGTAAAGCGAAGAATATTTGAACCAGAAATATAATAATCTCATTGTATAGGCTGTAGAAGAATGAGATCAAGTGACGGTAGGTTGTTTCTTTACCTAGTTAATTAATTGCATGACCTGCTGGGTCATTTATCTTCAAGACGAATAAGAAATAGATACTATCAAATTCTACCGTGAAAATAAAATTGAAATGGCAGTCAATATCACACGATAGAAGAAGAAAACCATTACAAAAGAATTGATATTTTATATATCAATATATATATATTTATTATTTTAATTACTGTATTTATATATTACTAATTTACACAATAATAATATAATATAGTTACCCATTTGTGTTGTTTAAATGCCATGGCTATGACTGATTATTTTGAAGATTGTAATATATTTTACACT